>CM040621.1:86994995-87177725 GCA_022817965.1 Solanum lycopersicoides
ATATTTGGGTGTTTATTTATGAGCAGGAAATGTTTACACAATATGTAGAGGAGAAGAAAGAATTGCTTCTTGCAATTGCTAAAGACAGAAAGCTTTCTGATTTACCTAAGATCACTCAGGTTTTTTTCCCTTTTCCTTCTCTTCATTTCCACTGTTCTCTCCATCTTTTAACTTGCGAATAATCGCGGGACATAATTAAGTTCATCATAATATCCCACAAAGTTATGTCCCCTCTACTATATTGATCAAGAAATTTTCCTAATATTGCTCTTTATTTGCAGCCAACATTAATAGTCTGGGGAGATCAAGACAAAATATTTCCTTTAGAACTAGGCCACAGATTGAAAAGGTTCATTTCCCCAACTGGGTTAGTTGAAAGTTTGATTTGCACTTGTCAAAATATTTACATCTCCTTGCTCGATAGACATAACTTATATCATCTGTACACTCATACATCTCGATTAATTTTGTTGGAAACGCGGATATATTGTGATAGAATCATGCTTGGTGACTAACTTTGTGAATATTTTTGGGCAGGCATTTGGGGGAAAATGCTCAGATGGTAGTCATTAAGAATGCAGGCCATGGTTTTCTTTATGAGAAACCAAGAGAATTTCATAAGCCTTTGAAAGCATTTCTCTTGGGTACCACAAAAAGTGCTCCTCCTCAGGATCAAACATGATTCACTTGCTGACCTACCATAATGTAACTTGGAAAAATTATATATTTATCATAATGTATCATCTCCATTTTTTGCTATTTAATTCTTGTATTGCTCATTCAGAGCTATCACAATCCTAAGAAACATTTGAAACTATTAACAACTACCATAGTTGCTCTGAAATCTCAAATCCTTTCTGCGTTTCATAAAATGGAAGGACATTTATGAAAATGCTGGCTACTATACGATCCATTGATGTATAGTAATGCATTTCTGCAAATGAAATTTCAAATACCTGATGGATAGCTCTGTTTAGACCCAACCTGCTCATTTTCCACCTCTAAATTTAGCTATATTTCGAATAGAACAGTCACATGATGCAACAATAGCAGCAATTTTTTTTTACTGAAAATGAGAAGTACTCTGGGAATGTTTATGTATATGGAGGAAGAAAGTACAAAGCCAATAGGCATGAATCCCTGAACATTATATGAAAAACAAAGACTTTCCACAAGCTAACATGTCTCTGAGGAGCCAGAATCACAATGATTCGCCGACACCTCTTGAACTTCAACTAGTTCTGTAAACATGAAAAAGAAAAAGGTGATTAACGTGACAAGACTAGGTGTATATGGATCATTTCAAGAAGAATATGACAGTGATATTGAAGACGAACAACCGGTTAAAGATCATACCTCTCCCTGGCGCTCATCACCCTTAGAATGCTCACCTGACAAAATGATCACATATCAACATCATTTCAGTCGGTAACTATTTTACTTCTTTATGTTTAATTTCAATAGATCCTATTTGCTGGTATGGATTCAAAATCAGTTCTTAGTTTTCTTTCGTCATATATCCCGTTTAAGTCGGGATCAATATATATTACAGTCAACATAAATTATTTTTATGGAGCTGTGCAACATAAAAAGGCAAAAAATAATTGCAAATTAACATAGAAAAGATTGAAGCATCCCACAAGAAGTACGTACCTCCCTCTTCGAGATCTGATGTCCACAAAGTGAGATTATCCCTTAGAAGTTGCATGATAAGGGTGCTGTCCTTGTAGGATTCTTCACTTAGGCTATCAAGTTCGGCAATAGCTTCATCAAATGCCTGCTTGGCCAAGTGGCATGCCCTGGTAGGAGGTGGATTAAACAAAAGAAAAACAAATTAGGTACGGGAAGTACCCTTAATAAAAGCAGATCACAAGTTAAATTACCTTCGCAAGGCACGATCTCACATGTACAAAGAAAAAGAAGAAATGTCAAATAATCAATACAACAACAACGACATACCCAGTGTAGTCCTACAAGTGGGGTATGGAGAGGGTAGGATTTACGTAAACCTTATCCCTACCTTTGTGGGGTAGAGAGGTTGCGCCCAATAGACTCTCAGCTCAGAAGAAGAGATTTCAAAGCAGGAACGCAAATATGTCAAATACTCATAGATTACCAAAATTATCCGTTGACGCTCTTTACACAAGATTGATTCCTCACTACTCTTCAACTTTATGTGTAATTATACTAGAAAAGGCAACAGCTCAATATCATCAAATGATTCACAATTTTACAGTTTGAGGAGAAAATCATTTTCAAAAGTTCCCCAGTTAGTATCTCCAAGCTCGTTTCATTATGAAATGGGGTACAAGAAACAAGGGGTGTACTTGATGGACAATGGTAAGTTAACACCTTTTGTTTATTCATAACATATTTAGCTTCTGTCGATACAGTTATCTAACCTCTCGGGTGAATTCAGAATCTCATAGTAGAAAACTGAGAAGTTCAACGCAAGTCCAAGTCTGATTGGATGAGTGGGAGCAAGATCTGAACTAGCAGTGGCGGTAGCAGCCTACAAAAATAGAGAAAAAATTAGGAACAAGACAAAAACCAATGAAAATATAAAAATAATGTGCAATTATGAACAACAAATATAAGAAACGAATGCTGCAGATCTTTTATATAGACGTAGAAAAACATCTGAGCAAATTTGGAAGCAGTTGAACAAAAGAAACCTCATAAGCTTTAAGTGACTGTTCAGACGCCTCTTTACGATCATCCCCTGCTTTGAACTCTGCTAAATAGCGATAGTAATCTCCCTTCCTGGATGTGAAGTAAAAGGAGGTATACTTGTAAGTTCATCAATCAATTTTTGGGGAAAAAACGAAAAAAAACAAACCAACTTAAATAAATTAAAACAAAGCCACACAGAAAGCAAATATGTATACATCTCCATCATAAATAAGAGAAGATCAAAGCAAGTAAAAAGGTCAGCAACTTACATCTTATAGTAGAAGACAGTAGATTCTCCAGTAGTGGACGAAGGAACGAGGTGCTCATCGATCACTGACAAAATGTCGCTGCATATTTTTGTAAGCTCGTCTTCAACCCTCTGTCTGTAAGTCTTTATTCTCTTAACATTCTGCTCATGACCCTTACTCTCCTCCTTCTGTTCAATCGAAGACAATATCCGCCATGAAGCCCTTCTTGCTCCAATTACATTCTTATACCCAACCGACACCAAATTCCTCTCTTCAACAGTCAGTTCGACATCCATTTTAGCAATCGCCTTCATTGCTTCAACCATTTCTGGGACAACAAATAGAAAATGCACAATCACATATTTATCAAACTTTAAGAAAACCGAATAGTAGTAGTAAGTAAAAGATTGCACAAACTTAATAGTTATGAATAGTAAAGCTTCAAGTCTTTTCTCATTTGTATGGCCTGCCTGTATGCTCAACATCACTTCTTATCATCAATTTGAAAGCTTCAAGCTTCTCTCCTTCATACTATTTGGCTCTACACAATAGTTCTTTCACCTCTAAACGAAAGATTAGATCAGATAGACTAAAACCAACGGGATCAAGCCAAATGATCTGTTATATATCCACTCAACACTTAACGTTATAATGTTCATCCTAGGATCATAATCACAATGACTTTCATCTCTCAACATGACATCCGGTAACTTAAAACTTTTCCTTTTGTTATATTACCATACATCAATCATAAGATGTGTTTCTACATCATATAATACTACCCCATTTTTCGCAAAACAACGGTGCATTCACATTAGCTTCCACAGTATTTTCCACTGGAGTACTACATACAGCCTAATAAATACATGTCCTGCTATGTAAAAAACTAGATTAACTTAGACAACAAATTATAAAGGCGAACAATTTTCCTCCAATTCCACTTTAGTTGACATCTGTGCTCACAGATCATCTCAAATAAAAGCCAAATTATTCAAAAATAGCTTTCCTGTTCACTACACCTTAGTAAAAACTCTCTCAATTGATCTCAAGAAGCAACCACTACTCCTAGAGAAAATCATTCTCCTCGGAAGGGCTTTTTAATTCAGTCCATAACTAGCGGAGACAAAAACACTAGGTGATTTCTTCCTATGTGTCCAAACTTTATAGATAGAATTACCAGGTAACGGTGCTGGTGGATCGTATAAACTACCCCATTAAATTAGTTGAGATGCCAGCAAATTGACTAATCACCATGTTACAAAAAAAAAAAATCATCTTTTATAGAACATCAAGAACTGTTCAAGGCAATTTCCAGTCTAATTTGTTAAAAAAGACAATCTAGCATAACAATCAGCAACTACATACTAAAGGGGCACCCCAGAATAGAGAAACAAAGCAAATGAGCAAAAAAGATCACAATTTTATGAAATCCCAAAAGAAAAAAAAATCTAAGAGACAAAAAACAAGAATTTTTTGCAACTAAAACAACTAATTAAACCCCATCTAGAGACAAAACCAAAGAACACCCAGTATTCTTTTCCAGATTTTGCAACCAAAAAAAAAATTAAAAACCCCCCTTATGAAATCAAAGAAAAAAACAAAGAACTGATACTAAATTTCTACAGTAGCATCAACAACAAAAATTAAAGAAATTTAAAATGAAAAAATGTATATACCATCATATCTCTCAGCTTGCTCAGCCAGCCTAGCCAAGTAAACCTGTTTCTCTCTTTCCTTCTCCATTTCTCTCTTCTCTCTCTCTTCTCTCTTTGCCTATTTTCTTTGTGTTGAATTGAAATTATATGATGATTCTCTTCTATATGTGAAGACTTTTTACCTTTTCTTTGGACTATTCCTTTTTCCCCTTTTATTTGTCTTTAACACACACAAAAAAATGACTAAATTAAGGCCCTCTTTTAACTTACTAAAATAAATATTACTATCATCTTTTAATCAAAACACTTCAATTCCTAATTAAGTCTTTCACTTAAATATGTTGTATTCAAAGTTTTTTTAAGCAAAACTCACGTGTATTATCACTTTAATATTTTATTCTTAAGCTAATCACAAAAATTATATCATCTCATTTAAATATCTAAAATTTACGACTTATTAAGATAAATGTATAATTAAATAATATCTATTTTCTAATTAACTTAACTGTCTACTAGAAAGAATGAGAAAACACATAATATGTGATTCAAAAATGTGAAACTAGAACACATAAGTTGAAAATATTGTTCAACTATTAAATAATTAAATTATTCATATAAAAATATATTATTTCTTTAGTTATATCATATACACATTAATCTCAAATAAAACTGTCTAGATTTATGATATATTATCAAAACGAATATATATTATTTAAATAATTTTTTTACGTACTTTATATAATTATATTAATTTTACTACCTATTAGACGAGAATATACATTATATATTTTTTTATAATTAAAACACTTTTTTAGAATTAAAGTTTATAATAGGAATTTTTTTTAAAAATAAATTATGCGGCATTTGGTAACTGCTTTTCAAAGGGGATGTAATTTGATACTGGTTTTAGTGGGAACAGTGGGCGCTTAAAACTACCTTGGATTTCTCAAACCGCCGGCGATTAAATCTGGACCGTTGATGATGAGGTCAGAGAGAATCACAGCCGTTTGATTGAGCGTGCAGAGCATGATGTTAACAGGAAGCTGTCGGTCACATGGCTGTCGGATTGACTAAGATTTTACTGTAACTGTTTTGAATATTGTCGGATGATTAAAAAATAAAAAATTAACGCAATTTTTACAAATTTATTTTATATAAAATATTTTTCAGTTTTTAAGAAATAAATAAAAAATTTAGATCTATGAAATTTAACTAAAGTATTTTATACGGACCATCACCAATTTTGAAACGGAAAAATCATGTGATGCTTATGGAGTATATGTCTTTTTTAAATCGAATTAAAATTGATAATTCAACAACAAAATCAATTCATAATTTATAATTGAACTATTGAATTAACCATTAGGTAAAAGATTAAAATTTACATGTAAGATATGTATTACTCAACTTTTTTATTAGAAAATTTGCTTATACGTTAGTAATAATTTTATTAGGTTTCTGCTTAATTTGTTTGGAGTGTTTTTTCTTTCTTTTTTTTCGATTGGTGTTTAATATAAATATTAAAGTTCGATTAATTCGATAATATTTTCTATTTATAAAGATTCAAACTCAAAATTTCTGATTAAACATAAATAATTATATTTTCTAGTTATTATGCTGGTCTAATTATATTGTTGTGTGCCTAATTGGTGAGCATAATTAGGTACGTTCTCAGTTTTGTTTTCTTTCGTTTAATAATGTTGGTACTCATTAAGTAAATGTTTGTGATAAATTGTAGATATTTTTGAATAGTTTTTTTTAACCACTCATTTTGTTCGTTCTTTTATAATTCTACCTTAATTTTTGAATTTTGTTTTCTAAGATCTTGTGTTTGCTACTGTGTGTTCTTATTTAGCAATTGGCATAGAAGATAATAAAATTTGAAAGTCATATTTTTTACCTGCTTCATATTTGTGTGTTTGCTACTGTGTGTTCTTATTTAGCAATTGGCATAGAAGATAATAAAATTTGAAAGTCATATTTTTTACCTGCTTCATATTTGTGTATTTATTACTCAGCAATGACCTTTTTGCATTTTACATTTTACATTTTCTTAATAGATATTGTTTATAAACAAGTTGATCGAAAATTTTATTAAATCTAATTCTAAATCAGATCAATCAATATCTTATAGATTAAATTAATGAAGTAATTAATACATTTAAAAATCGATAAAGCAAAATGTTAAAGGGTAAATATTCAACTGAATAACACCGGCACTAAGCTATATTATTATTATCTTTTGCTTTTTAAAATCTCTTTGAACAATAAAATAAAAAAAATCAAATGTACATCTTGCATAAATGATGAAGTCACATCAAGGAAGATTTAAACTTAACATTTGGACATTTTTTATTGCTCAAGACGATGCTTCAATTATTACATTATATTTATTTGACATACAACATAATTATTGATAAAAATAAAAAAGTACATGCTACAAATTTGATGTTAGCCTATCAAATCTCCCTAAAATAAAATTGACTCTAACAAGATTGAAGTGATAGGATTTGATTAAATCATTAAGCAAATGAATTTGATTTAGCATATGTTTTGTCCTAATTGTAATTTGTATGCATATACATTATGATTAATTCGACCTTAGCACGATGAATAAAAAAAAAAGCAAAGTGAGTGATATGGAAGAACACTACAATTAGGAAAAGGACACGTTCAAATTTACTGTAGATCTTGTGAAATCAACTATAATATTATCATATTTTATTCATTAAGGGTGAAAGCTTTTCAATATATAAATATTATTTTATTCATTAAGGGTGGAAGCAACTTTTCGATATATAAATTTATTTTGTCCAAATTTACTCTTTAACAAGTATTGTCATTACTGCAAGAGATATATTTAGACTAATTTTTAATTGCTTAAAATAAAAGACTCGTCTTAATCGTAAGTGCACTCGTTATTTAATTCTATCCTAAATTTCACCAATTTCAAAATATGCATCTCTTCTTTACTTCTAAGTTATAAGTAATTAGTGAAGTGACAAAGGATGTATTTTCTTTTTTATGTCGTCGTCTCATCAATGAGCGTAGATTAATAGTCAAGTCTATCATTTTGTACTTATTAATTTGTATCTCATTTTTCAGATATACAATAACAAAATAAAATTTTACAATAAAACTTTAATGAATCGATAGATTATCAAAGAACGTATATAACAAATATTACGGATATATTTAAACCAATTTGATCATAAAATAGGTTTTCAGAAGACAAATTTGATCATAAAATAGGTTTTCAGAAGACAAATTAGTGCCTGTAACCAAAAACTAATCGTAAGACCATTCTAACCCAACACAAAATTTTACATCAATTTCTATATTTGGTGTAAACTTTGATGTTTTGAGCTCCAACCTATACCAATTTTTACACTAAATTTGGTGTCTGAATAGTGGTACATCAAATTTGGAGTGACACTATTCATCACATCAAAATAACTTTATGAATATTACAGTATTATTTTATTATACAAACTTTTAACTAAACATTATATATATTGTATGTTTTAATTATATCTCTTGTATAATTAATTATTTTTATGTAATATTTTTATAATATTAAATTAGATATAAAGTTTAGTTTTTTTTTATAAATTATTTTTTCTATATACTTCTTAAAAAAATTATATTATGTTAATTCTACTAAAATTATAAGGGATAATTGTATATAATAGCAAACTAATAATCTAAAATAAATAGAGTAGCTAGGTTTTGATTTAATTGTGCTCCATAGCAAACGTTTGAAAAAAATTGTCAGGCTCCTCTCTCCCAATATCTCGCTCGCCACTCTCCTCCAATCTCTCCCTCGCTTCCTCACTTTTTATACAAACACAAGTGTATAAAAATTGTTTCTAATTGTATAAAGCAGATAAAATTGTATAAATACATATATTTTTGTTCCTCTCTCTCCCCTCTTCCAGATCTCGCTCGTCACTCTCCCAAATCTCGCTCGCCACCCTCGCCTTTCTCACTTATACAAACAGAAGCGAAATGTATAAATTGCGTTTCTGTTTGTATAAAGCGTGAGAAAATTGTATATACACATGCAAGTACATATATTTTCGTCCTATACACTTATAATTATACAATAAAAATACTCCCCTGCCCAATTTCTTTTGCCTTTCTCTCTTTCTCGTTTTATACAAATTTCAAATTGTATCTAATTTCTCTCTTTCTCGTTTTATACAATTCAATTCAATTGTATATTTCCTGTCAAGTCTCTTTTGTCTTTCTCTCTTTCTCATTTTATACAAATTCAAATTGTATATAATCGTACTATACACTTATAATCATACAATTCGTTTTATACACTTCGTTTTTATACAAGTCTCTGCCCAAGTGTCTTTCTCTTTCTCGTTTTATACAATTCGTTTTATACAATTCGCTTCAACTGTATATGTATAGCGAATTATACAGTTTCAATGTTTGCTATGGAGCACAATTATGCAAACTTTGCTATAGCATACAAATATGATTTTTTATTTGCTATATGTGAAAGTTGCCCTTATATAAACTACGATTAATCTTCACAAAAATTAAAAATACAAACATATAAATTTTTAAACAAATAATAAAACTAAAGATGAGCGTGATCTTAATGCATCAATTCAAGATGCGTCGGAAGGTCCAACTCCAACTGTAGAAATAACAATAGATGAAAATTATCAATTTCAATAATTTTTAGCTCGATATAAAAAAAATAAAGGACAGAAACTCATTTTGAACTACGTAATGTATTAATAGAGCATTTATGGAAGCATCATAGTGAATATTTATGTATCAAGTTGAATATTTATGTATAATTTAAAATAATTTTTTCAATTCTATAATATTTGTTTAATTGTATTTCATTAATGATTTCACTTTTATTTGTATATTCATTATTATGTATAATGTATAATATTTGCTAGCAATTTATATTCTTTAAAATATTATTGTATAAAATAATTTTATATTAAACGATTATAAAAGGAAATAATATGAATCATATATGATGAATTTTTAGAAAGAATTTGTTTTATGAAATAAAAAATAATAATATAATAATGAAAAGAAAAAAATAATTCTTTTTTGGTATAAAATTTGATATAATAGGTTGGAATTGATTATATCATATTTGATATAAAATTTAATGTTTAGGTTAAAGATATCGTAAGACAGAATAATTTTTTCGAAAAAATCTCCTAATAAATCTTGTCCAAAAACTAAATCAAAAGTCAAAGCTAATCTTTATCTTCTCAGATCCTCACATGCACTTCTTCAGCAATCAGCACTGGTGCTCCTAAAGTACTTTGTTCATAAAGTTGTGTATCACGTTAGCACCAATGATTTGTTGATGGTCTTTCTGGATAAAATCTGTATATATTTTACTTTCTTCATATTCAACTTTTGACTATTGTTGTTGTTGTCGCCAATGATATAGCATTAAAATTTAATTTTTTGGTGCATCAATATAACATTAAAGTACATGGGTGAATTAGAATCATAGCATTTAGGATACACGTGTCTTACGTGACATATTACAAATCAGTTCAAGCGTATCTCAAGCAAATTGTCACGTAGACACGTATTTCTACTAGTTCAATTTTACACAAATTTAAGTGTCTATTTGTATAGTACGCCCAAAGTTGGAGATTAACATAGATGACTTCAATTAATTAGATCAAGTTAAAAAGCATGTTTATAGGAGTAAATGTTTTCAGAAACTATAACCATACACATGTTGAAACTTCAGTCCCGAAAATACTTGAGATTCTATAGCGAAACTTGCTTGTAGATTCCAAAAGCAAAATCCGGAAAAGAAGCAATTTGATAGCCAAAAATTGAATGATGAAGAACAAGTTGATTGAATTGAAGCATGAATGGTCCCAACTACCATTGAATGATGGACTTGACCATTTCTTTCAAATTAGCTAAGAATAACGTGGTAGGTTGGCCCAGTCAAGTCATCAATTAGTAATATGTTTGGTTGCCACTCATATAAGTCTTTCCACTAATGCTTTGTCAACGTCAACTTTTTCCTCTTATTTAACATCTTTCAATTCTTCAATTTAGCAATCTCGACTTTATCGTCTGGTACATGATGTAAGGATAATAGTTTAAATATTGAATTGATGATCAACTCTATTCATGTTTGATTCAACATATTAATATATATATCCAATGTATCAAATGATCCTTGAAGATTGTTTTTCCTACTTCATTAGTTCGTAACTCATCTCATTTTTATAATTTTCACTTATAAAAATTATGTAATATATATATCAAATCAAGAAGATCGCTTTCTAAGAAAACTTAAATTTTAGCAGAATGTTATTTTAAAGGATCTGATTATATATAAAAAAAATAAAAAATTGTTGATCTATATGGTAATAAGGACTACCAAATCGCGCCCTATCATCATACCTATCTATCGATATATAATTATTGGAATACGCCTTAATGATCGATCATTAACAATGGATGTGATGAGTGATTTTGCTAGAATAAGTGTTAAACGAGATTATTGTTTTAATTTAGTGAATAATTCGGAGAAGGATATTAGAAATATTGATTCTCAAGAAACAAAATAAATTCTTGAAATAACGAAAGCTAATATAAAAAAAAGTTGAAAGAGAAAGAGGCAAATTTAGCTCTCGAACGAAATAGAATACAACCTATAGATTTGGTACACGTCCTAATCAAAACTATAGTAAGTGTGATAATTTTTCTGCAGGTGGAAATTCATTGTACTTGGCTACTACCTCAATTCAAGAAAAATAGGCCATGTTTTGACAAATTTTGTTCATCTGATAGGGAAGATTTTAATAATAATAATAATAACAATTAATCAAGGTTTTGTTGTTGTGATAAGTATTCTTTTATTTTTAATCAGATGTCTCACATATAACTCTCTTGTGGAACTGATCATCTTTATTAGGGATTGTTCTACCCCTGTACATGGAAACTTTAAGACGAAAATTCATATTTAATCAGACTTTAATGTGATTATTAAACACCAGATGAAAATTCAAGTAAAGATATAAAAATAAGGCATAATGCAGAAACATGATCCTTAACTTGACGTTAGTTGGCAACTATGACTTTTAATTTTGGTTGTACACAAGTAGACATTTAAACTTGTATAAAATTAAGCAAATAGACATATTTGTCCTACATGGCACCTTACACGACAATTTTGTGTCCTACATGGCGTCCTACGTGTATTGTGTCATGTAAGACACTTGTGTCTACTTGTTCAATTTTTTACAAATTTAAATGCCTATTTACGCATATTCAAAATAGAAGGATAGAGTTGTTCGCTAACGCCAAGTTAAGAATCATATTTAAATAACAGTAATGGAAATAAAGATGGGGTCTTTACACATTGTCTTCAATGTTGAGGGAGAATTTTCCACTTAAAAGAGTAAAGGTTAACCTTCTAGAAAACCAAAACGAAAAGTGAGTAAATCTTACTAATATTATAAAAAGAGTACTTATTCTACCACACTAAGACTTCCTTTTTTTATTGATAAAATCTATTTTGTATTTACGTAACTTTCAAGAATTAAAAACTACTATATTAGACTAATCAAATTAAAGATGTGATATAAATTTTTCTTTACACCAGATTTCATACTAATGTTTATCCAAGAAAATGATCATTAGTGTAGTGGTTGAACTATTTTAGTTCTTTTATATATACCATGCATCTCAAACGGAGTGTAGGAGAAAATAATTTTTAGCGTATAAAAAAAATATCCTTCCATATAAACCATGTAATTAGGTATATATGAAAATAATTATTTGAGTTAAACCTTAAAAGTAACCGTGCAAATAAAAATATTTCTCTAAGTTAAATCAGCAACTCAGGTGAGCCGTATAAAAATATAAAAATTGATAGTGAAATCTCTCCGTCATAACCACATCTTATACTAAAAAATACACCCATTTCACTTTTTTTTATTTCATACCCTTAACTGTTGTTCACTCATTAGTTTGCGAAACACACAAATCTTTTTTACTATACTCTCATCATGATGTGTGTTATACATTCTTTAATTTTTTTCGAACAAAACATTTCACCTAACAAATATTAAACTTTTACTACCTTTGAATGAAACTATTGCATTGATAATTAAAATCATAACTCAACTGTGTCTCTTATTGTTAAAAATTATATTGCACAAGGAACCAAAAGAAGGGGCACACACTTCGAGTAGCTAGGTAAAACTAAAACAATTTTTTTTTTTTGCTTAAACTAGAGTTGTTACTTTTAAATTTAGAATTTCAAAGAGCATATTACGTATACATATATATTAATGGCTTTTGGTTACTTGATAACATATATGAAGAACTAAAATGATAACTAGTACAAGGACTATTTTGATTATTTTTCTCATGCATATCTCAACTATTCCACCATACCTATTACTGGTACTGTATTCTAAGGCACTAGGTGAGCATCACAAAAACTCGGCAATTTACCAACTAACACAATCAGATTGTGAAGCAAGACAAGGAGCACGGCGCTACATGAATCATCACTGCTTCATTTCAGCTCATCATCATCATAATATTTTTTTTAACAAGACACACTTAACGGTGATTCAAGTTCATGATAACGAGGGATAGGACTGCCCAGAAAAGTGAACAAGGATTTTGCTTCAGAAGGTTTTGGGGTTTGGTTTAATGTGAAATCAAATATAAGACAACCTTATTCATGATTAAGATGCATACACTATTTTCTTTGATAAGGACCTCATTTTCTCTAATACTATGGTGCAAAGTAAAAAGTGCATAGTGTGTCAATAATTCAAAAAGTGACACAGTAAAGCAACAACCAAAAGGTAGAGTACCTTGTGACTAAAAAAATCACTACTTGTCAGTTGACAACCACTTTAAATGCCTAAAATAGGAAAAAGGGACAGTCTAATTATGTTTATGCCTTAAGAGGAGATGATCCTCTAGTTATTTAACGATCCTAGAGTTAAACATGAGGCCGATTGCCGAGACTAACCATATCACATACAAAAGCTTCAACACCCGGAATAATAGGAAACGAGAATCCTCAAGTATGAGGCAGACATCAGAACTTTGTTAATTCAACAACCTAAAAAGTTAAAGCATTTCACGCTCACCATTTCTTGGGACCAACTGAACTCTTCCTGGATTGTGTATCGTTTCCCAGCAATTCTTCAAAACAGATTTAATCACTTCTGCACTTTTTCTCATTAGTGCCTCTGCATGCAGAGTGTTTAGAAATAGAAGGCAAAAATATGTGTTCTGAGTATCGATGAGTTACCTGAATTTTGTTTCACAAAGGATCTAATTCAAGACAACTTAGCATACAAAAGGAACTAGACAGCGTCTTGATTTAATTAAATAAACACAGATCTGAATTCAAAAGCTCTGCCTATTAGTTAAAGCTATATACAATGTGGGTACATTATTTCTCCGACGGTGAGAAAAAAATTCTAATCTACATTACATCAAATTGAAGCATATCGTTTCAAAAGCTTGATATTGCATAGTGCTGCGCCAATCAGATAATACCAGCACCAATTATAAAAGAGCACTATGATTATAGATATGGCCATCAAAGCAATTAGTGAGTTGAACTTACTGGTTCCACCCGGCTAGCGCTAGACTCTCCAAATGAGACAGACGCTAAAGACTTAGAAGCCCATGCCTTGGCATTCATAGCTCCTTCCTGCAAGTTGCTTCTTTTGCATGGCTCCTTCAGCGAATTACATAATTGTACAGCTCGGTTCAGATACAGCAGAGGAAGCTCCCACAAGCTTCTTATTCTTATTTGTAAGATGCAACCTCCCAAGCCAATTTGAGCTATCTTACGTAAAGCTGGAAATATCATATAAAGTACTTTCAATAGCACAAATGCAGTGGCCAAGGCCAAATATGTCTCTTGCTGAAAAAGGTTCTCAGGAGATCTGGCCCAGGAGAATGGACAGTTTTCCTGGTCACTTCCATGCAGTTTCAAAAGATTTGAGGAGCATCCCATTTTGCCAAGAGAAGTGGAATCCGCCGAAGCACTATGAAAACCTGTTTCAAATTTAAAAGAGGCTTAAGACAAAAGGAAACTTAAGCAGGTGTCTTCCCATATTAGTGGATGTCACACAAGGAACAACTTTGGAATACTTCGATAGCAGTAGAAAAGTCGAACAGCAGGGAGAAGAAGATATGAACGATGGCTGAACATAATAAGCTGCATGCTAAAAGAATAAATGAACACCATACTTCACAATTCTGATGTAAATGCATTAGCTTGAAACCTACTTCGAGCTACAAAAATACAGTTAACTGCACACGCACATGTATATAAAATAGATTAGACAGGCAATTTATGAACGGCAAAGAGGGAAATGGAAGTTCTGAAAATAAAAGGCGAGGCATAGAAAATGTAAAAATGCAAGTGCATTGAGCAAAACCTCTTTAGCAAAAAAAGTGAAAAAGTTACCACCGATGTCAATTCATTCTTACTTTCAAAACTCTCAGGATCAATAAGGCAATTCTCTTTTTGGAGAGTTTGAGGGGTTGAATTGGGTAAGGTTACTTAATCTATACGGATTTTGTTTTAAGGGGCACTGAGTTCAAACACCATAATACAATCTAATAGACACGCTTACCAGTAGTGCCACCATAGAATTCAATCACTGAATCAAGGGAGCGAGAGCCATGATACCGCATGCGCATTGTTGAGTTTAAAAGGAAGAGAGTCGGAAACCCGTGAACTCCATACTTTGAGAGAGTGCTGAAAGTACATTCTTAGTTGTCAGTACAATATAGAGAAAGCAATACAACGTACAACATTAGTTTTACACTAACCTTGGCTTAACAGCTGACTCTTCAATTGCGAAATGGGGAATTGAAGGATACAAAGAAGACATGATGGAAAATTTTGGCCTAAAACTTCTAGAGAAAGGACACCAGGATGCATAGAAAAGCAAAGCAACATAATCATGTGTATTCCGGTGAATCATATTTAGTGCCCTCTGCAATGACAGCTCATCTCCCTTCAAAATAAAACGCAGAACCATTAGAATTCCTCAAGAAAATAAAAAAAAATAAAAAAAATACAATCACATTTTCTGTGGGTGAGGGCAGGGCAGATCCTATGTATGTTGTCCTCACATCATAAGAAGACAGGGAAGAAGTTAAATGCAGATGGAGGAGGTCAGCAATTTCAAAAAGAATTCTGATATTTCAACATATGACATAGGGTTTACCTACTGGTAATGCACATTCAACAGCGGAAGTGATTCAACTTGGTGTGCTCTAACTTCCCTACATTTAGAATTTGATAATTGCAAGGCATCGACCTTGTAATGTCTTGAAATGATACTCACGTGCTCTTACATCTAAAATGGTTCATATTGTAACCCTAGATTCACGGAAGCGGTACATAGACTAAAACAAATTGTACTCTTTTGAATAATTGCAAGGTAAGGGCATGAGCAACTTTGCTCTTCATTTTTATTTCTTGTTTCACCAGTACAAATTGGGTCTATTGCTTCTCCTTTGGGCACCCTAGGGAAAATGCATGATGATCCAGTGGTGTGGGATCCTCCTGCAGTGAATGAATGAAGACCTAAGACCACACATGTCATGTATCTTTCACTTAGTACGAATCCTCTGGAAAATATCTAAGCAAGCGCCCATGACACGTTGAGCAAAACCTTGAACAAAAAAAGCATACAAATCTACAGATATATATGAAGCATAATAACCACATTAACCACCAATATCAGATAAAGCCAAATTAAAAAATTAGGTGAAGGGCAAGGCTGACGCCAACATGACTATACAAAATAATCTTCAGCACATTTTGATTTGGGTAGCTCAAGGTGCCAAAAAACTGAAACATATCCACAGACTCTGCATTCCATATATTTGATTTCTCAAAGCAGTATGGTTGAACAAGACTAGTAAATTCGTTCTACACCGAATAAGATTAAGCTACACAAACCAACATATTTGAACAGCAACAACTATTGAAAAACATTGAAGCTCAGACACACAGCCCCATGCAGCTTTCACTATTTCTTCGAGATTGACAAATGAACACAACAGAAGCTCAGTTTGTTATATTATGGACTTGAATACTCAAACATGAAACCAAGAGGGTTCAAGAGTCTCATCTAAAAGCTCGAACTCATCCAAACAAGTCCGGTGTAGACCTTCTATCCTACTCTTGCCTCTGCATATGCTGATCCTACCAAGGTCCAATTAGTCGAAATTTCCTTACTATAAACAGAACTCAAAAGGTATGCAGCAAATCACAAATATTTCAAAATTCTGGTCTAGTTATCTCCAAGACAATTTTCACTCTCTAGAAACAGGAAATTCATCCAAAAATAATGTCACAAAAAAAACTAACTAATTACTTTGCCATAATTCAACTCAAAAAGACAAGAATCATCACCACCTATTCACTAAACACCCAAAAAATATAAATTTTACTGCATCTGCCAATTTGTAGCCCGCTAGTTAATTAATTTTGCCTTTTCGCCTTGTGAAACACCCAAACTCCAACAGATTCAAACAAAAAAGTGAAAATATTGCACGACATACAATACAAAAGAAAAATTATATATACCTGAATAACTTCAGCCTCATAAGAAGATTGGATCCCATCTAATGGACAAGTCAAATCTTGAACCCCCATAAAAATCGAATCTTTAACAGATTTCAATGGACAAACTGAGCGAACCGACACATTAACAGTCTCCGGCGACGCCATCCCTTCAAAGACCATCAATAAAACCACAAACCCAGCTGCAAAAGCACTTAAAAGACCCATTTTTCAAGAACTAAGAGATTTCTCTGTTCTTATAAAATTGGATCAGAAATTTTCCGAAACCCACCAAGAGAGAAACCCTAGATCGACGAATCGACGCTGGCGGTGGCAGCGGCGGTGGAAAATAGAGCCCAGCGCATGTTAGCGTTAAGGCTCCAGATTTTTGTTTGAGAGGAGAATATAGTAGTACTAGAGATAGAATTTTATTTTTTTAAAAAAAAATTATTAAAGATAAAAAACAGTTTTTTTTTTCTAGAAAAATCTTTTTGGTCAGATATATAATTTTACTTTTTTAAAAATATTTTTATCTTTAATACCTTTTATTAATAAATTTAAAAAAAAATATTATACTTTTCTTTTGGGGGGTTCGTTGGGATTTGTTGGAACATCAAAATCCACTCTGTATAAATGGACCAGTGTGTTTGTGTGGTTGTACTTTTTGCTGATTTTGTTATACTTTATTAGATTTTTTATTATTATTATTATTATTATTATTATTATTATTATTATTATTATTATTTGAGATAATGATATGTTAGTCGTTTAGAATTTAAGGAACTATTTTAGCATAGTACACACGTGTTATATCAAATGTAGAGTCAGTCAATACATACACCATAAGAAACACACCATAAGAAACTAGAGAAAATTATGAAAAAGTATTTAGTATAACGATATTTACATAAAAGTCTAATTAAATTTGTTGAGTCAAAAAGTTTTATATTAACAATAACAATTAAAATATTTTATAATACAATAAATATTTATCATTTTATCACAATTCTAATTGATATCTAAATAGTTATCAATGTATGAATTTTTCTCATAGAGTAATATATAAAAACAATAATAATATATTGGATAAAATTTCACTTAAATGGGATTTAAAAAACATAAAGTATAAATTAAAATTCGTAACTTTAACCTGAAAGAGTCATGAGAACACCTTCAAGGCAGGGGTAAATTAAAAGAAAAACTATAATTTTATGGTGAGTATATTTTATATGAAATTAAACCTAGATATTATTTTATTGTGCTAAGTTGGTTATGCATTAAAAATATCGAAGCTCTCAACTTTTTTTGGACCAAAAAACTAATTATGATTTAATAATTGCTTAATTTAAGAAATCTTATATATTTATAGCGATAATAATGTATTGAGTGAAATGAGGATAGTGTGTGTAGAGAGATTGTTTATAATAAAAGTCCGACACCAATAAAGCATATCAAAATAACAATAAAAGAAGAATACAAATATATAAGTAATAATATTTAAAAATTAGATATAAAATATGTAATATTGTCTTTTAAATATATATGTGGGGTGATTTTTCTACTAAAGAACCCCATAATTTGTGAAAATAATAATGCCTTCTCATTTCTTATATAATCAACAAATCATAATTCATAAACAAAGGTTAAAATATCTTAAGTCGCAACATTAGTAAATCACATATATATGTGTGGTACTTTTATAAATAAATTTTTCCGATCATATGTTATTACAAACATTCAAATTTACTATGTTCACCAAAATCTAATAATTGTCTAGAAAATCAACAATAGGAATAATTAGTTATCCATTAATTATAATTTTAAAAAATATTAAAATGATTCAAACCATCCATTCACGTCTAGCATTTTTTTAAATTACAAAATATAAATTTATGACTCAAAGTTATATTATTTTCTTAAAAAAATTGAACTCGCTACTTGAAATTTGACGTCCTTTCTTTTTAGATAATTGAAGATTTGAAATGAAAATTTTGCTCATTTTCGTAAACAAAGATAAATCCAAATCAAACAAATATATCATATACCTAATAATTCTAACACCAACCACATTCTAAAATCCAATGAATCTTTTGCAAAAAGGCAAAATAATGAGGAAGCATATATATTACCTGCACAATCATGAGATCATAGAGTTGAAAACAGAATGAAGAAACAATTTAAAACTCATATTCCAAAAATAAGATATGTTATACAGCTAATTATTGGCCTACAAGACTATGATTGGTAGTTGACATACAATGATGAGCACAACAAGTTGCATGAGCTATTATATTATCATTAATTTATTGAATTTAAGCTATCAAAACTCATACAAGATCTACAATTAATAGGTTAAAATAAGTGTAAATAATTAAAAAAAATTATATGCTTACAAAATATAAATTTAACTGGTTGAATCTTATTGAAGTCGCATTCCAAATCGAAAGTTCTGTCCCAAAACTATGTCAACTAGGAGGCCACCTTTAATTTCTCTATGCATATGCCAAACACAATCACATGCAAAATACAAATATCTTTTTCGAACTGAACTTCATATACTATTTTTGTTTTTGGTCCATACAGTAACTAATTAAAAGAAGTTGGTATGAGTGTTGAAACTAGATATTAGATGGGAAGTGAAATTTATATTAGGTCATTACTCCATTAGTGTGTTTGATAAAAAGGTGTTGATAACTACACTTTCATGTTAAATCAACTAAAATTTCCTAAGAATTATTTATCAAAAAAATAAACAGAAATTTCCTTTTGTGTACTATGTGCATTGTCAATCAACTTTTTTGCTTTTTCTTTCACTCTCTAACTTACACGAGTATTAGGCATTTTTTATGGTCATTTTGAGTTCAAAAATCGAAAGATCCACAAAACTTATGAGAGAAGGGAAAGACAGATGGCGGAAAGAATTCCCTCCAACTGCGGAATTAAAATGTATTTTGATTGATCTAACCTAACCTAAAACTAAACCAAAAGTGGAACTTTCAAACCTAATAATATCCAAGCTTGTAAGTCAAGGGTGCATTGTATAGAATCACATAATTTGCTAAGCTGCATTACCTAAACAACTAGTGTGTTTGCCTGTCTAATAAGGCAAAAATAGAAAACATAGCACACAGCTGCAAAAACCAACTTCTACCAGAAAACTTAAAAATGCCCAAAGTAGTAAACAGTAACAGAATCATTTGAAAGAAGAATCTCAATGAGATACCGGGGTAGGAGAGGATATCATTGTCATCTCTGCAAAACTGATCTCAAAAATAGCTTCTTCATCCATCCTCCATCATGCTGCTGCTAACCGATCAAAGTTGCTTCTTCATATTCTCCCATCCACAACTCAAATCGGAGACACATTCAGCAACTACCTAATAATCTAAAAATCATCAAATGTTTTGGTCAAACTGATGGATCCTGATCCTACCATATCATGTATAACAGATACTTGGGACTGCATTGTTTGAAAGAAAAAAAAAGAGGACTAAAGAAGATAAAAATCTCATTATCTTCTCTAAGACACAGTTGGTGGTTTGACTTATTTCAGTCAAAAGAATAGGGAAGGTTACCTACTAATATAACTAACATCAATCTGGAGTTTCTAATTGTTTTCCAGTTTTGGATGAACAAATACCTCCCTTTAACCTAATCCTCTGTCTGAAATCTATGTTCAATGACAAGTGCTACATAAAGCTAAACTGCCCTGCAGTACTCCCACTGCAGGTTGGACACATTGCACCAATTGAACCAGCTTCTAACTGGTTAGAATCTTGATAAAACAGATTTCTGCACCAAACACATACCATAGTCACCTGATTACTGCCAGCTAAATTTGGCATTAAATTGTCTTTTCCGAGCCAAAATGAGGAGTTAAATCCTTGTTCTATATCCACATCGTAAGGTAAAACTCGAGGCTCTTCTTGAAGGGAATTTGAACTTTGTGTGCTCATGAAACTATACTCCACCGGTCCAGTTCTGTCTGAGCTCAACCCATCAAAGCCAGTGTTGCCATCATACTTCTCATTCTCTCCAAAAAGATTGGGAACCTGTCAAAATAGCAAGTTAAGAAATATATGATAAGTTATCGAATATAATGGGTAAAATATTCACAACAATCTTCATAACTTAAAAAATATCTGCAAGTCTTTTTTGATTGTTTCGAATAGGAAAATGGGTTAATTAAGAGTATATGCAAAGAGAACTGCAACTACTACTTAACTAATATGCTATAGCATTTTTCTTCAAATGCATGGCAGAATGATATATTTCTCAAACTAAAATAGTCACAGACACGCATATTTTATATATATATATACACACACACACACACACACACACACAGACAAAAAGAAAAGTAGTCCAATATATTATATTGCATACCTTATCTGACAAAACATCATAAGTCTGGAAACAATTAGATGACTGCGCTACTGAGGTTGAATTGTCTGATGAGCCACCTTGCATGACATTTTCTACACCCACTCTCCAAATGCTTCCAGCCATGACATCCTCATTACGTTTGGCATCTCCACAACCAAAACTAGTAATGATCTTCTTTCCAGAGTTATCAACTTCATCTAATTTGTGTTCATTCCACAATTGACTAGGAAAAACAGTGTTGAAGCTACTTCCAAAATCCCCTGTTTTTCCCTTGAAAGACGAATCACTTAAATCAATCCCTACTTCTCCATGTTTATTGGTCTCCAATCTTTTCTGGAGATTATCCTGAACGCCATATGTTTCCTCCATGCCAAGTTGGAAAGGTGTGCAGTTCAAATTTGCACCTAGATCCACATGAGAATTGCCGAAAACAACATTTAGATCATGATGTCTTGGGTTTTCTAGTCCATCAAATTTAAATTCTTTCAAAGAGTTGTTAGAGCTCCTGTGCATGGTATATTCCTTGGTAGAAGCTTCTGGTACATTGGTTGTAGAAAACAATGCATTTGCGGACCTTTGCAGATCATTACCTTCCAGTGTGCTTTGGTAAACTTTGGTATCGTGATCTTCTGCACATGATGCCCTTGCATTCATGGCCGGAAAAAGCGGGCAGAATGCAAGACTTTTTTCCTTCTCTATGTCACTGGCAGCAACTTTTTTCACAGCATGATTGTCACTAGAAGTAAATCCCACTATATTACTTCTAACACTCTGCAGCTTACTAATCTTGGGCTCATCTGCACTTGTTATCAAATCATTAAAAATCAGAGATTCAACCTCACTGTTCTTGTCACATGCCGGAGAAAGCAGACTACTCTCATCACCTTTCTTCTGTCCAAGCTCCTCTAGAACGCAAGCAGAAACATCAACCGCATCTCTTTCAGCTGTATCTTTTACATGTTTATCTGGATGTGGAACAATTGAATTCATAATCAGCTTATTGTCATTTGAATCAACAAGACTGCCACACTCCTTATTTTCCATATCAGACATAATGCTACTAGGTCTATGCTCACCTATGCAACCAGAAAGAACTCCGACATAATCTACAGTGGATCCTTCCTTATCACAAGATGGGGTACCTGTGCTGCTCTTTAAAACACTGTTTCCTTTAGATGTTTCTGCCAGAAAGGATACGCCATTCATATCATCAATGTTCTTCCCTGAGTGATCTTCAGTATGTGGAATTTGTCTGGCTTTTATCAAACTATTCCCACCCGGCAGACTGGCATTACTGCATAAAACAGTTGTTGAGTCAGTATCCACAGACCTACCATTCTCTACTTTGCTCTCATCCACTGTAGGGAAAAACTTGCCATCTTCCATACTAACACCACACGAATCAACAATGTCATTTGAACAAAGTAAACCTTCCTGTTCAGGTTCTTCTATGTTGGAGCCGACAATTACTTTGCTTATATCCACACATGTTTTTTCATTCGATGAAATAGGGGAACGGCTCACAGAACTCCCGTCCTGATTATGAAAACCATTACTGGTTCCTTCAGCTGCAATATCAGAAAACAGTGAGTCACGTGGTGTTCAACAATAACTATTATCATTGTTATTGAATGCAACTGCTTCAAAATTTAAACACAAAGTAGTTAGTAGGGTCAGTATCCATAGCCTCACCCAGACCTTCTAGTTTATTGTCAGTCTCCATGTGATCTTCCTCCTGGATTTTAGTAGTCGGTACAGGATTATCACAGGCATCTGTAATTACACCAGCATTTTCTGTCAAGTTCCTCGGCAAAACAACTGAATCCTGCATAATGGGATTCCTTAGCATGGCTCCGCTAGACACCACGGGTTCAATGCCCCCTCCCATTTTGATTGGAAGCGATCCATCCACAGTCTTTACCTGCTTCTTAACATGGTTCCCAACATGACCATTGTACCGATGCTTTTCTTCAAATGTCTTATGGCAGAATTGACATTCAAATTTTCCGTCTCTAATTATTACCCCGTCAGTAATGGATTGACCACCATTTCTAGATCTCCTTCTCTGATGAGAAAATAACTGGTGCTGCAATAAATCATCCTTATTATTAAACGTCACATTGCATTTGTCACACTGCAAATGATCTCCTACTTGGACCTCCGATAGTTCTCCAAAATTCAGTAGAACTTGCAACTCCCCATGACCAACAGCAGGGGATGAGTTATGAAAAACAGAGCTTTCCTTTTTGCCACCATCTTGAATTCTGAGATCTGAAGTCTGAAAACATATTTGATGCATCAAAGCTTCATGTAAGGGGAAAATAAAGCAGAACGAGAAAAAATGTATTATTTTTAAAAAAAAAAAGGTTAAGCTTATACTAACCAAAGCACATGCATTGGTGATCTCAACAGTCTCACTGCCATTTGCATATGTTGGAAGATTTTCATTCCTTTCACCACGAAGAAAGAGCAAATATGAAGAGACTTCCTTGCATGTGCCAAATTGCCGTCCATTAGGGCTGAGAAATTCAAATGTCTTACGTCATCTAAATTGAACGCATATAAGAGAGAGAGGAGTAAACAAATATCACAATATTAATTCTGAATCATGTGTAAACTGTTGGATAGGCTTGGGTTTTGTTCAAGCTACAAATGTCAGCAATTGCAAATTATGATAACAAGAAGAACCTATTAGAGATCTACACTGAAGGAAAGCTACAACTTCTAATGCGCCCAGACTGGCATACTTGAAGACTTTCCCTGGAAGCATATTTTGAGGAACAAACAACCTCTTAAGGTTTCCTGTTTTGCATGGGCAGCCCTACATAAGGCATGTTTAACCCAAGACAACCCTAGGCAAAAGGGCATCAATCTCATCAACAGATGTCTTTTCTGTAAACAAGACAGTGAAAGTGTCAACCAACTTTTTTTTGCACTGCCCCACAACAATCGCATATGGCATTTCTTCTTCTCATTGTTTGGCCTCCAATGGGTTATGCCCCTCTCCATCAAAGATGCTTATGTTAGCTGGATATGTAGGAGAGTTGATAACACCATCAAAAGTACTTGGAGGACGATCCCAACAGTAAATTTTGTGGAGCATTTGGAGAGAGACTGAGAGAGAAACTGCAGATGTTTTGATGGAATATCAACTCCCATAAGCACCATTAAGACTAGGTGTTTAGTTAATCTTTATAATTGGCACCTTTTCTCCCATGTAAAAAATGCTTTTAACTTCTCAAAAGCTTGGTCAAAGAGGCTATAAATGTCCTTGAGGACATCAAAGAGACCAAACTGAACAAAGTCATAGCGGAAAAGGAAAAAAGCAAAGTCATATATATATATATATACACACACACAATCTTCGAATACACATTCTATTCAAATATATTTTTAAGGGCAAATTCTTCCAATAATTGTAACTGTACTGATCTCCTTTTGGTAAATAAAATTCTTACATACCAAAAGAATTCTACAAATAGTTTCATTTTTTTAATCAGTATACCAACATAGTACCAAGAACAACCTTTTTCAAAGCAAATATTCCCTCATCTACATTATATGTGTCTAACTTTCTTTTTTAGTTTGCTTCATGAAGTACATCAACTTTCTAGATTTAGTAATTTTTGAATTCCAACACAATCACTTTACCCTTAATGGCACTTCCTTGTAAAAATAATACTGCATGTCTAAAACACAAGATTCAAAGGCACTTTTCATATGTTATACACACCATTAATTAAAGACCACGAGATTCGAAATCTTCCCTACATTCTTTAAACTTTGAGCCTAGGCAAACCAAGACAATGAAATGAGGGAGTAACTTCTATAAAGTTGCAACAGACACAAGTGAAGAAGTTTTAGGCATACAAACCTATGAATTGTATCACCAAGTTTTATACATACAAACCAAAGTATCTTGCTTTGGATGGTGTGCTACCCTCAGGCTGCAGAAGAGAGGATTTAATCTTTGCAGCAGGTGCTTTTATGTGAGAATGCTAGTGAATCGGTGAATTACATGCTACTCTAGTAGCTTTCATGGCAGACTTGGTCTATCGTTTTATGCATTTTTGGAGTTCATTGGGTAATGTCATCAAATTTTAGAGAGCTACACATATTTGGCAAACATAGAGAATTGTCATGAGACATAAGAAGCTTCGGAGGACAGTCCCCTTGTGCATACTGCATAGAATGGACTATATAGCTAGAAAGGAATAAAAGATGCTATGGTGGGAAGAGGGAATGAGTACCTGTTACAAAATTTAAATGTATTCATAATTTATGTTTTGGAATAGAGGGTCTTTTGCGACTGATGTGTTGGATTTTCAGGACTTGCTACAGTCTTTTCATGTAATTTGGACAAGTCCAGCTTGTGTGATCTTTTCAGACCATTTTGTTACCAAGGACATGACGTCATGACCTAGATAGAAGGATATGGAGGTCAACACCTGGGGTAGAAGATTAAGAGGTAGTCAAACTTTGTCTATTTTCCTCATCAGTTTTGCTATTATTACTCATATGCTATTTTTTCCTTCAATTCTATTATTACTTATTGTTTCCTCTGCTTCGATTATCATATTGTGTGTTATTGCTACTATTTTCATCTCCATTGTGTTTCAGCATGGTTGCTTCACTACTATATTTTCCTTTCCATACTGGTTTTTATTATGCTTTACTTGAGTTGAGGGTTTATCGGAAACAACCTCTATACATTCACAAGTAGGGGAAAGGTTGTGTACACACCACCACCCTCCCCAAAGGATAACACTAGACATGCTGTTGTTGCTGTTATCAAAATAAATAACTATGATAGGAAACAAAACGCTATCTGTATAACTCAAACTCCCCAATGAAAGAGTCACTGCCAAATCACTTCATTTATTTCATTATCATCTATGTAGGCTTTGATGAGAATCATGCCCCTAGAGACATCAAGATCCAGTTGCTTTCCATAAATTATAAAAAAAAAAATCAACTATGCATCAATCCTAAATTAGTTAAATTCAGCTCTATGAATCCTCTGTATTCATTGCTTTCGTTCAAGTGCATCTGCTCAATATTTAAGGTTAAAGTTTGAAGCCAAACTAGAGTTCTCTAAGTCTAATACCCTAACCATAAACACTCTTGACAAGAAAATCAATAAAGGTAACAAAAGGCACTAAGAGAAACAGCAGCATTTCTAAAAACCTTATGTAGCGTCGACAATGCAACCATGAATGGCCTTCTTTCCTCTTAATAGAAAGCAAAAGCTTCCAACTTTTTGGCAGCATACTCCCGAAGTCATCTGCATCCACAATCCTCCTCTTCTTTCGCGTACTCCCCCATTGCCCATTCAATCTCCCCAGAAACCCTAACAACTCCTCTGCATTCCCCAACCCCTCTGTCCTCCGCCTCAGCTCTAGGCCAAACGGATCCACCGATGCTCCTAGAACTGCCAAATCCACTGGTATACCATCCTTATTCATGATCTCTTTATCGCTATCATCCACATTTTGATAAACTACAATGTCCTTCACTACCTCATCCACTTTAACCTCAGCCACCCCGACACCATTCTCGTTCTTCCTAGGCCGACCTCGTTTCCTTTTCAGCCCAATTGAACCACATTGGCCAATTCGAGCCCGGGAACAGGCACATGCGAGGGCACAGATAAGGAATTGGAATAATCAACCCGGATAGGTACCAAATCGGTAGGGTTCTTTTGAGTACCCGAACCAAATAGCTGTTAAGAAGGGTAACGATTTGGGAACTCTCCGAATTCGCTGGGCCATTGTTAGGAGATGGATTCTGAAGAGGGTGAGGAGAATTACGGAGGTGAGGTGTACGGCTACGGATGGCGGAGGAGGAAGCAGAGGCGGTAGCAGCGGGGGCAAGACGGAGACGGGAATAGGTTTGTTTGCGGGACCCAGCGGATTCATTGAAAACGGAACGGTCGATTTTAGGGATAATGACATCGTCGTCCCGGCAAGGGTTGAAAGCTGCGGTGGAACAGAGGGAGAGTGAGTAGAGTTCAGATTGAGAAAGGAGTCGGAGATCAACGGTTGGGATTGATTCTGCTTGAAGTGCGCCGTCAGGGACGGTGGCGGAAGAAGAATCGACGGTAACGGAAGCCATGAAAAAAGAATTGTATAAGTTTGGAGGGAAGATCGATTTGTTTTTAACTTTTCAATGAATTTTTAACTGTTGCTTCGTTTTGTGAACTTCTTTCTATTGGAAGAAGAAGAAGAAGCAGAGTGAGGTAATAGGTTATAGGCCTGTTTTATTTGGTGTGGATCGGTTACTTGTAAAAATTGAAATCAAATCAATTTAATCGATTTTAAAATTATCAAAATTAAATCAAATATAATACTATATGTTTATCAGTTTGGTTATTATTGATTTCGGTTCGATTTGATTTGATTATCAACCATAGATAAAAATAAAAGAAATAATTTAGTCAAAAGTGACAACAATCAATTCAAAACAAAAATAGTTAGAATGACTGATATTACATAACTTTCAACCATCGAGTTTACTATGAATAAAGCCTAAAAGTTTATTATTTTGGCTTAGAAGGAAGAGACGATGACATTTTCGATCTCATAAAGAATTGTCACAGACATTCATATATATGAAACCAATAATATAAATATTTTCATGTTGTCTGTTGCTTTCTTAAGTAAATTATAAACAAATATCGATGAAAACACATCTTTAAAATTGTTTATAAAAATAATATATTATGTATATATTAATAATAATATATATCTATATAATATTATCGATTCGGTTATCTCTTTAATTTTTTCGAACAAAATCATAATCAACCCAAATAATATCAATTTTTAAAAATCTAAAAAAGAAAAATACCTCACCAAATAAAATTGATTTATTTAATTGATTTGATTATGTTTAAATCAATTTTTATTCAAACCGTAAATACCCTTAATCACCATTAAAAAATTAGCATTCACATTTTTTTTATTAAGAAATAAGAACATAAGATTGTTGATTTACCTCCTTGATTATAGGTAGATATGTAAAAAATTAATTAACTAAAAATATATATTACAGTATTAATTTATCGATATTGAATTATTAGGCTAACAATTTTTAAATGGTTTTGTAAGTTCTTTTTTGGAAAAAATGTCAAATTAGATGTACAGTTATATCATATCTACTAATTCAATTTAAAATTTTAAATAATTATTTATTATTGAAAAAACAATAAATATACCGTCGAACTATTGTAAAAAGTATGGAGATATTCTCCGTTATATTTTTGGGATATTGAGGTTCATATCGTCTAAAATCTAGAGCATATATGTCATTCACTCTGACGGAAGACTAAATAGAGACACATGGCGCAATCTTATTCGTCGATCCGATATTTAATAAATATCGGATCAATGGAGAAGATGATGACACATGTATGCCCGTTAGTCTAAAAGATATATATGCTATAATTTTTGGACGGCAACGACACGAATATCCCAAAAGTATGACGGAGTATATATGCATACCATTTATGATAGTTCGAAAGTATATTTTTTTTTCATTTGTTAATTATTTATCAAATGGATTCAGATACATTAAAATACATCACTTCTTAAAAATAGCCTAAAGTAGAGTTTTTTCCCACATAATTATCTCCCTAATATAAACTCCTCTCACTTAATTATTCTCCTAAAAAAGAGATTACCACCTAATTATTTTCCTAATATAGAGTCTTGCTCGCTTAATTATCTTCATAATTTATTCTTATTTCCATAAAATAAAGTCTCTCGACTTAATTATTTTCATAAAATAGAGTCCTACCACTTAATTATTTCCCTAAAATAAAGTTTTACATACTTAATTATCTCCTTAGTTTATTGTTTTCACTCCAAAACAGCTCAATGTTATTAGTTTATTATTGTTGGGTTAATGGGTTAATGATTTTATAGAAAAGAATTATCAATTCAATTTTGATATTTTATATTAGTTTATTGAGTGATCAGATAACTCATTAAGACTATATTTACTATTTTATTTCTACATAAATATAAAATATTAATCTCAATACCTTCATTGATATTGTCTTTGTTCTTTAGCCCACATTTCACACTTTATAGTGACTTAGAGTTTACAACTTTGCATTATACAAATGTAAAAAGGATAAATATACCTTCGAATTATCATAAATGGTATACATATATTTTCCGTCTTACCTTTGGGACATGGGTGCCTATGTCGTCAAAAACTAGAGCATATATGCAATTCACTCTAACGGAAGACTAAATATGGACAGGTGAGACAATCTTATCCGTTGATTTGATATTTAACAAATGTTGGTTCGGTGGATAAGATTGTGACATGTGTATGTTCGTTAGTATAAAGAATATATATGCTCTAATTTTGGACGGCAGGGGCACTAATGTCCCAAAATTATGACAGATGGTACATGCGTACCATTTACGATAGTTCATGGGTATACATGTCTTTTTTCCCTTATACAAAAGATCAAAACCTAAACTAAGAACCTTATTCCTCTTAATTTCTCAATTCTTTTGTGTAATATTCATGATAGTTATTACTATTTTTATTTTATATGTGTTTGTAAATCTATATCATTGTTTTGTCATGTCAAATTGTTGGAGAAGATATATTTGTTCTATAAACATATTTTTATTGGTTAAATAAAAAATCAAACCATTAAAATCAAAATCAATAAATCAAAAACTGATAAAAAATGTCTTATTATTTTGATTATTGGTTTATGGTTAAACGAAATGTCAATTGTATAACTCAAACTCCAAATGAAAAAGTCTCTACCAAATTGCTCAGAAATCGTTTGATGTGAAGGATAATATCATATAGTCGTGAGATTAAACTAATTAAAATATCATTTTTCACATTACTTTTTACAAATATGTCTATTTACATTATTTTTAATATCATGTATATAAATAACATTCACAATCTTTACTACTTATTTTTATGATAATTCTTCATATCTTTCTATCAATAAATTACACAATATAAATATAATTTTCATCTATAAATTTCATAGACTAGTTCTTATATTTATATATATTTTGATTTCTCATAAAACTTCTTTAACTTTAACAACTTGAGGTGATTTTTTTTTTAAATGAAGATAAAAAGAAAAAAATATTTTTAAATACGGAAAGAGAATAAAAATGCCCTTAAATTATGCGAAAGAAACAAAAATGTCATCCGTTTGTAGTTTGATCCAAAAATGTCCTTCTGTCAAATACTTTGGTCAAAAAATGCCCTTATCGTTATTTAATGGATCAAAAATACTCATTATCCGAATAAAATATATTATTTATTTTCTTTTTAATACATTCTTTTCCTAATAATATCTTTCAAATTAGAAAATAGTTATCTTACTTCAATTTAGATAAAAATAAAAAATAAAAATATTTCTTATGATATATATATATATATATATATATATATATATATATATATATATATATATATATATGTTACATACGTGTGACATATATTATTTGTTGAAAGGATACATAGAGTTATTTTATTTTAATTGATAAAATTAAATTAAAAAGAAAAAAATCCTACATTTTTATTTATTAAATTGATTTTAAAAGAAAGAAAACAAGAACATTGTTCTTTAATAATATGCTCATTAGAAAGAAGATATGCTTGAAAAGAAAAAAATAATATATTTATTTGAAAAAGAGCATTTTTGACCCATTTAATAATTATACGGATATTTTTGGATCAAAATATTAACTGTATGAACATTTTTGAACCAAAATATTGAAGATAAATACATTTTTGAGCCAAATTATAAACGGGGAACATATTATTATTCCTTTAAATACATATGGTACTATCATAAATTGCAAACAGTAAAATATTTAAGCTAAATAAAATGAGAAAAAAATAATTTAAAAAATAAATAACCAGGGCCTGTTTGGATGGGAGCTCTAAAGCTTGCCAACATAAAAATAAAATAAAAATTAAATAAACTGAATGATATTTTATAAGCAAATACGAAGCAATTAATTTTCAAAATTTATATCATACATATTATTTTGAATATTATAATTTATCATATTCCCCTTCATTTACTTCATCATCAATGATCAAAATCCAGTTGCGCCTACCATAAACGAAATACATTTTAAGCTATATTGTGCTTCAGTGCCTTATTTGCCATGTCATTTTTATTCTTCTACCTCGTTTCTTTTTCTGCCGAATTGAACCCACATTGCCCGATTTAAAATTATCAATCCGATTACAGTTACGCCTGAAGGAGGAAGCACGGTGAGCATAGCGGATACGGAAAGAAGTTTGTTTGGGGGAAAAAACGAATTCATTGAAAACAGAACGATCGATTTTAGGGATAATGAATTCGTCATCCCGGCATGAATTGTAATCAGTGATGAAACAGAGGGAGAGGGAGTAAAGTTCAGATTGAGAAAAGAGGCGGAGATCAACGATTGGGATTGATTTTGCGTCAAGTTCTCCGTCAGCTAGGGTGGCGGAAAAGCCATGAAAATGATTTGTATAAGTTTTGGGAGGGAAGGAGAATTTGATTTTACTACTTACTGTTGTTTGGTTTTGTCAACTTGTTTATATACATATATATATATATATAGGTCATATAATATCATATAACTCTGTTTACTATATAATATTCACATTTCTCTTTTGGAATACTTTTTATTTCTTTTAATATTCACATTTCTCTTTTGGAATGTCTTTTATTAAGATTTGAATCTAAAAAGACTGTGTATGTATACATGATTCATTGAATTATATATTTTAGTTAAATGACTAATTATAAAATTAAGATGATTCATTGTAAACAGAAATTCATTATACATAATATTTATTTTTTCTTAATAATCAAATATTATTTACTAAAAAGATAAAAGAATAAACTATACGAGCAACATAAGAAATTTCTTCAAACTATATTCAAAAATGGCTTCTCATTTAAAATGTGTCACGAAAGCAATAATGACAAATCAAATAAGTAAAAACATTATGAGTGTAAAATAAAACAGATCATTTCACATGCACCTAAAAAGATTGGTAGTGATTGCAATACTAAAACTTTTGAATGCGATAAGAAAAATTAGAGATGAACTTCAACCAGATTTAAATTTTAATTAAAAAAACACACACGATAGAATCATATTTTAATAAATAGGCTAGAATATATATGTACTTTATATTTTACTAAATTTTGTATCATATTTATTAAATTCACTAGACATAAAGTACAATGTATGTGTATGACTCATTATGATAATTTTTTTAGTTAAATGATTAATTGCAAAATAAATTAAACAATTTAATGATTTATTGTAAACAAAAATTCATTATACATAATATTTATTTTTTCTTAATAATAAAATAGTATTCATTGCTTATTTACTAAAAATATTCAATGTGTCATGGTAAGAGAATAAACTATATAAACAATAGAAGAAATTTCTTGAAACTATATTAGAAAATGGCTTCTCATTTAAAAATATCAAAATCAATAACAATCAAATATGTAAAACATTATGTGTGAACAAAAGAGACTATTCCACATGTACAATTTTTTTTGTGGTCGTGACAACACTAAAACTTTTGAATGTAATAAAAAAAATAGAGATGAACTTAAACTAAATTTAAATTTTAATAAAAAAATAAAACATAATAGAATCAAATTTCACTAAATTGTCTTATATATATTTGTACGTTTGAATATTATTAATTTATAATATTAATGAAATCATGTATTAATATATGTTTCTTCTAAAAGTATATCATCAAAATGAGTGATTTTTTCCATTGATCTAAGTCGGAAGGATTTTAGAGAGATTATTAATGTACCGAATACTAATTTAATGAGATTTAATTTTATATTAATACAAATGAGAATGGGATAAAACAAGAATAAATAATTTAGAAGAGCATTTTATTTATCGGTTAAATAAAAAATCAAACTGTTAAGGACCAAAAATTGATAACCGAAATCTATTTTTTTAGTTATCGATTTAGCAGATCTGTAAAATCGACAAATCGAATCGACAATACATAAATTCAAACTTAACCAACCAATAAGCACCTAGAACCACTAGGCCACACCCTAGAATTCAAACTTATTGTAATAGTCATTTTACTCTTTTTACGTTTATTTAAAAAAATATTTGAAAACAATCTCTTTACTTTTACGAGCTAATGATAAGATCTGTGTACACTCTACACTTTCCAAAATCAACTTGTGAGATTTTAATAGGTCTGTTTTTGTTGTATTTATCAGTTTCAAAACATTTACTCAAATTCATAATTACTTGTTAGTAAGTAAAAACTCAGTTTCAGTATCGAAAAATATTTTTCAAACACTCAATGCATACCAACTGTGTTTAATTGGCTGACCTAAAAGCGTGTTTTATTAATTGATTTCTTTCACTGTGTTTGTTATATTCATTCGAATATAATTAAATGTAGATTAAAATCGAAAAAATTCACATTAAAAGGTAAAACTCCGACTAACAAAATATGATACCATACTCAAAGGACTCAAATCAAAATTGTTGATTAAAAACAAAAAAATACTTACTGCACCATTACAACTCTTATTAGTACAAAATTAACATATCACTTGTAAGGATGGTCAATTTTATTCATAAATCAAGAGAAACATTATAATTTTAATAAGATAACATTTATTCTAAGTTCGCCACATTAATTATTGTGATTTTTTTATTTTCAAGGTAGAAAGTCAAAACCATAGTCCACGTGACACATTCATAATCTTGTTAAACTTAAAGTTTCACTTTATCACTTTTAATATATTTATAATATACTTTTAATTCATATTACGAAAAATAATTTATTATTCACATATAATACAAGTTTATTAATAGATAATATATTTATTATACATTTTAATACATTTATAATACAATGCGTCAATTTCTTACCAAATAAGCATAATATATTTTTTAAAATAGTTATAATACACATATATCACATACTTAATTAACTTTTAAATATATATTGCAGATCTAACATAATATTACTATAAATGATAGTAAATAAAAAATATCACTAAAACTAATATTTATTTATCAAAAGATATTCATCCAAGTTATTTTTCTAATTTTTTTTAATACCTCTAATTTTTAAGATCAATCTTGTAAATCTAGTTTAAAGAGGAGATGTCATTGGGCCCAACTATAGAGCACAAACATATGGGCCGCCCACTTCCAAACTTTTTCCTTCTAGACCCTCAATTCTAAAGCCCATTGATCTGTTAATTCCGAGTGTGCCTTCTTGAAGAACACTTGGGCCCAAACTTCTTCCTCTTAAATTTAAGGCTTCTACTTAGTAATTTCTGATAGCATAGGCGGAGCAAGAATTTAAAGTTTATGACTCTCGATTTTATTTTGAGAGTTATTTAGTTCTAACATATTATTTTATATTGAAATAAGTATTGAAAATATCCCTAAACTTGGCGTGAATTATTACTTTAGTCCTCCAACTATTAACATCCTTAAAAACACCCTTTTACTTGATTAAGTGAATTTGAAAACACCCTTTTATGTCAAATCTCATCCGCCTATGCGTAAAGAATAGATAGTTTTTTAGAGTGTGGTTGGAGACCCAATTTAAGGGAATTTTCGCATATAGCCACTCAAAAATAGTTTAATTATGCTCAATAGCTATATTTGTTAATTACGATCCGTAGCTACATGTTAGAGGGAGGAGAACGACGAGTGAGATTGAGAGAAGGAAGAGAGAGGACAGAGGCGAATTATATATGTATATCTATCAAAATAATTGTATATTTGTATAACTAGCAAGCGATGTTAGGAGAGGGAGAAAAGATGCGAACGATATTGGGAGAGAGAGGAGAGAGACGAGCAAGAGAGAAAGAGAGTGGAGAGAGGTGAACAGTGTATGTATGTATGTCAGATAAATTATATATATGTAACTGATATACATATGTATTATGAAGAGAGACTAATTGTATTTGTAAATCTGACACATAATTATATATAGTTATATGTATAATTTGTATTTGATAATCTGTATTTCTCTATATATAAAAGAGGAAAGAGTGGAAGAGAGGAGAGAGGCGACGAAAATATAGCTTAAAAGTAAGTTGCGAGTCATAATTAATTTAAATTATAGCTATGTTAGATAATTCACTAGTTTAGCTTATTTGCGTAATTTTCCATTCTCTATTTCACTTTCCAAATATAAAGAATGTAGTGTCAAATAGAGTGGAGTTTGAAAATGGTTTAGCCAATGCGGCTGATTAATTATGTAATAAATTATTTTGGCTAATAAGGTTCAAAAGTACCTAAAGATGGGCCAGGCCATATTTGCCTTTGAAGGGTTGCTAATCTAACCAGTTCACCAAATGTCCCAACTAATTATTTTTAAAAAATGACTGTAGTTTGATTATAGTTATAGTTTCTTTATTTGTGATTTATAGTTACATATATATTTGAAGGAGGAGAGAGATAAATGAGATTAAGAGAGTCGAGCGAAATTTGAGAAACAGATAAGGAGAGTTGAATACTTATATTGATTGTATCAAGTTGTATCACCAATTCCTACAATTAATTTATATAATGAATATAATTGACTCAAAAACTAGGCGAACGAGAATGAGAGAGGGAGGAGAAAGGAGAGCGAAATTGAGAGAAAAAAGAGAGAGACGAGCGAGATCTAGGAGAAAAAGATTTGAATACATTATATCAAATTACATCACATATTTTTTGTATTAAAATATCAAGTTGACAAATATTTATTTTCAATCGATAACGGATAAGTCTAGATCAAATTCTTTGTCCCCCGTGATATCTTCAAAGTCTTCTTTTCATACCAGGTCAAACAAGAGTAGCAACTTTGTGAAACATGAAAATGAATTACTGTATTAAACAAGATAATGGTATCAAAAGGAGATGTCATTTGGCTTGGTATAATGTTTTAAAAAAGAAATTTTAATCTAAAATAATTATTTAATATTTATATAGTTATACTTTATTTTATTATGAGTAAAAGAAAATTTTGAAGTTATATTATTTTTAATTATAATAACGTGATATTTTTTTTAAACGAATTGAAAAAAAAAAAAAAGCAAAATGCATGTGGACCTATTCCTTTACCTACGACAGACAAAGACCCTATAATAAGACCTTAATATTTTTTCTTTATTAAAACAAAAAAACATCTTGTGGAAAATTTTCATACAACTTGATTGTTTACTTTTGATTATTCCTTTATTATATTTTAAATTTTAAAAAGTGAAATCTTTTGACTAAACCAAATTGCACTTCTTCAAATCAAGCACTTGGAAATTGGAAAGGATACCACCCTATTTCATTTATTAAATTTTAAGTTGTTTGTCATTTCTATTATAAAAAATATAAAATATAAAAAATATATACTGTTAATTAGAATGTCATACACAGATACACACTCCCCACCATATGTCTTCTATCCTTATACCCTTATAGTATTTTGCTAGATTGTTCTTAAAGATAATAATTTTTTATTTATTTATCAAATATTAAAAAAACTAAGATATCAATTTATTTTTCAAGAAAATATAAAAAATATTCTCAACCGTACCAAACACACCTTAAAAGAGGAAAAAATTTAGGCAAAAAAAGAGATTAAAGGTTCAATTAGAACACGACATGATTGGCACGGCGGAGATTTCCAATATATTTGAAGCCTTTTATTTGTTTTATTTTTCTAATTAATGTGTTCGATATGCCATTAAGTTTTTCCTTTTGCGTATAAAAAATCAACAATAAATATATTTAATATAATGTCACAAGTTTGATCTCGAAATAATAGAGCGATGCAAACCTTATTCCTATTTTTGAGGAGAGGTAGAAATTAAAAATACTATATTTGATAAAATTTCAGTTCAAGTAACACATACCCCAAATCAAATGTGCAAAGCAAAATAATTACAAGAAAATCGTGTTGAAAACAATAGAGAAGAGAAACATAAATAATAACAAAATCAACGATATTCAATTTCATTCAAAATAAAATGTTCTAAATTTGATTTATTTAAAAGGTGAACATTATGGTGCATGCTCCAGGTTTATATTAATATTAAGAAAGTTGAACAAACAAATGATTCAAATTTCATGCACAATAGTACTATCAATTTCAATTGCACGAAAACTGGTTAGTTATTGGATTGTTTCAAAGTTGAATACTATATTTGGAGGGGAAGTTAGAATTTAAATTTTATGGTATTAAATTTTGAAACAATGATTTGAATATTAATAATAAGATTCTAAATTTAATATGAGGATATATACAATGAATATTTTTAGATAAATATATTATTTGAGCAAAAGTTGTTAAATTCGGCCGAGCCCATAATTGAGCTTCTACCTCCTTCACTGATTATATGAGCATGCTCTATATGTATATACATTGTTTAAAGTTTTTTTAATATATACTTTCTTTTTTAATTTGAAGTGCGTCTTTTTTCCTTTTTAACAACTCTTCAATATATGAATATTTCGTTTCATGACAAACCACCAAACAAACTTTAAGATCGAGTATTCTCTTGTGAGAAAAACAAAGTCAAAATTATGTTATTCCTCATTTACAGATCACAACATACTGTATTAGAATTCATTCTAATTTATAATTATTAAAAATCAAACAATTTTTGCAGTCTGAGCAATCAAAATTGTGGGTAAAAACATATAAAGATTTAGCAGAATCTTCAAATTTTTAGTTATTGATTGATTTGTCATGTCCCGACAGTTTGCTAGTCAAATTTTGACTCCGGATAAGGACGAAAGATTCTAGAGTTGTAGAGAGGCTTATGGAGAACTCTAGAACCCGTTAGATTTTCAAAGGAAGCCATAGAAGATCCTAGAATATGTAGAGAATTCTAGAGAGAGACCAAAGTATAAATACTTTAGGGACTTGTAAAGCAATTTTAAATTACACTTTATCCCCTAGGTTGTTGTATAAATAGATGAAACATTCATTTGTAAGACATCCAAAATAGTTGTAAGCAATCTTCCCGGCAATATAAGATCTTCTTCCAAAACTTTCTAAATGTGAGTAAATTGTCAAATGTCGCACATTCATGAGTAAATTATCAAATGTCGCACGAAACATTAGTGAGACTCTAAGTTCGTGACAGATTGCTCCTAAAATTTTTGATAAAAATAAGATCTATAAAACAACTTCTCAAATATTTTAAAAGCTGCTCTTAACCTTTAATCCCCATAAACGTTGTTTGTTTTTATTGTCATACGCGATTGGATTTTTCTTAATCGTTGTGCGGAACAATATTTATTACTACTAAGTAAATTATCCCACACCGACAGCAAAAAGAGTAAACCTTTTCTTATTACTTCACTAAATTCAATTATTCAGCGAGCCTTGTTATGTAGGTTTGTGATCCTAGTGAAGTAATAAGGTGATGAACTTTTCATGGCGAAGCCTCAACTGTTGATGGGGTTTGGACTTCTTCACATAGTCCAAAATCGATTTGGTGGCCATTGATTAAACTATCCATCTTTTTAGTGTTCACGATTTTTTTAATTAGCTCTTTAAATTTTTTGACCTACTCTAGACAACTTATCATACCTCATCACCAGCGAACATTTCCAATACATCTGAAGCCTTTTATTGCTTGTATTTTTTTTAATTATTTGGCTTGTTATGCCATAAAGTTGTTCATTTCTCGTTCATAAACTGCCACAAATCTTATTTCTATTTTTGAAGAGGTAGAAATTTAAAAGACTATATCTGATAAAATTTTCAGAATAACAAGCAAAATAATTATAAAAAAGTCATATTCAAACAATGAAAAAGAGAACTTTTGATTTATTTGAAAGACGAACATTCTAGTGCATGCTCCATATGTATATTAATGTTCAAATATAATGAATAATAGTACTGGTTAATTTTGGAGTATTTGAAAGTTGAATATTATTCTCGAGGTGAAGTTAATTCTATGGTACTAGATTTTTTAAATTATGATTTAAACTTTAATGATTTGATTCTAAATTTAATATGAGTATATGTTTGATGAAATTATATAGATAAATATATTATTTGAGCAAAAAGTTATTAAATTCGGTCGAACCATGATTGGGCTTCTACCACTTTGCATATATTCATTGTTTAAAGTTTAAAGATTTTTTTAAATATATACTCTCTCCTTAATTCGAAGTGTCTTTTTTCCTTTTTAATAACTCTTTAAAACATGAATACTTTGCTTTGTGACAGACATGGACAAAGTGAGGAAGGAGGAAGGGGTGTCACGTGACACTACTTCGCTGAAAAAAATGGCTAGATCGTATATACGATTATGAAACAAAAGCTAACATAAAAGGTCTATATAATAAAAGTGACACAACTTGAACAATAGAAGCACATAGTTTAGGTTGTTTTCTGCTTTAATTTTGTTAGGCTAGGTTACATGAAAAAAGATTATAATATGTTTTGTATTTTATTTCTTAGAAAAAATTATAACAATATACATGAATTGTATTTTATTTGTGTTTTTTTAAAATATAATATAATTTATATTATTTTATTTATTTTCTCATTTTTAAAGGTGACATCGCTTACGATTTTTTTTACAAATTCCACTGATGACAGACCACCAAACGAACTTGAAGATCGAGCATTCTCTTGTGATGAAAACAAAGTCAAAATTATGTTATTCATCATTCACAAATTGCCCACAATATACTGTAGTATTAGAATTCATCCTAATTTAAATTCAACAAAGAAACAAACAATTTTAGCAGTCTTGGACAACTAAAATTGTCTGTTTGGATTGACTTATTTTAGGTGTTTTAAAGTCAAAATAGCTTTTACGCAATTTTAAAGTGTTTGGGTAAAGTTAAAAACTGCTTATAAACACTTTTTTAAAGCCAAAATAACAAAAATAAGTCAAAAGTCATAAGCTAGAAATCCTAGCTTATGGCTTTTAGCTTATAAGTCAAAAGTCAAAAGTCAATCCAAACAGGCTCTTAGCAGAATCTTCAAATTTTTAGTTATCGATTGATTGCTCCTAATATTTTTTATAAGAATAAGATTTATAAAACAACTCCTCAGATATATTACAAACTGCTTTTGTCTCCATAAACGCCGTTTGTTTTTGTTGCTATACACAATTGAATTTTCTGTCACAGTATGGAATAATATTTATTACTATTAAGTAAATTATCTCACTTCGACAACTAAAAAAGAAACGTTCTTTATAACTTCACTTAATTCAATTATATTTATTGAGCCTTGTCAGAGAGGTTTGTGACCCAAGTGAGGTAATAAGTGATGGACCTGTTGGGCTATTGCCCATGTTCCAGCCAAAGGCCCATGGCCTAATCCTACTTGAAAAAGGATTGGAATTATTCTCTTTATTTGGTTTCCAATTCTATTAGGAAAAGGATTGGAATTGTAATCCTATTTGTAGTTGGTTTTGGCTTTGTAAGGAAAAGCACAACTCTATAAATAGAGGATGGTCTTGAGAGAATAATTCAATTGCTCATTGGTATTGTCTTTGAAAGACATTAGGACATAAGAGAGGTTTTTTTAGAGAGCTTTCAACAAGAGAAAAGAGAGAAGAAAAAGGATTCTTTTGCTGCAGTCTTTTTCTCCGACCAGCAACTTTCATATCGTGTTTCTCGATTAACTAACCATTGGATCGGGCTGAAATTTGGACTGAGTGTTTTCACATTTTGGTGGTTGATTTGAACGGTGGAGATCGGATTTGGAGGTCAGCAAGATCCTGTTTTAGGTCCCGAACAGAAGCTGGGTTTGGTTGGTGTTTCTTTCTATTTATCTTTTGTTGGTGTAGCTATTGTTTGTTCTCTTTTGGCACTTGTTGTGTAGCCATTAGAAGAATATTTGTAACCCTCTTATTGGTATAGTGAAGCAATTCGGATCTTGTCGATCCCGTGGTGGTTACCTTCGATTTGAAGGGTTTTTCCACGTTAAACTTGGTGTTCTTTATAGATTTCCGTTTTCATCTTTTCATCACAACAACTGGTATGAGAGTTAAGGTTATCTATATGGAGGGGAATATGAGCAAGATTGTATGTCTAAACGGAAGAAACTATAACATATGAAAAAGCAAGATGAAAGATCTATTGTTCGTGAAGAAGATGCATCTTTCGTTTTTTTCTGCTCATAAATCCGAGAATGTGACCAATGAAAATTGGGAATTTGAGCACCAACAAGTATGTGGATATATAAGACAATGAGTTGAAGATAATGTTCGCAACCATATTGTGAATGAGACACATGCTAGAACATTGTGGGAGAAGTTGGAGACGCTTTACGCTTCAAAAACTGGCAATAACAAGTTGTACTTGTTAAAATAATTGATGATCTTTAAATACAAGGAGGACAGTCTTATTCTTGATCATATAAATGATTTTCAGGGTATTCTTGATCAGCTATTAGGGATGGGTGTTAATTTTGATGATGAAATACAAGGACTTTGGCTTCTTAATACTCTACCAGATTCTTGGTAAACTCTTCGTATTTTTTTAACAAATTCTGCCACTAGTGGAAAGGTGACTATGGAATATGCAAAAAGTGGTGTGTTGAATGAAGAGGTTAGAAGAAAATCTCAAGACACATCTTCACATTCAGATATTCTATATACAGAAGATCGAGGGAGACATAAGACAAGAGATCCGAGGAGTAGAGGTAAAAGTAGAAGCAAGTCAAAATTCAAGAATCCAAATATTAAATGTTATCATTGTGAAAAGAAAGGACATATTAAAAGATTTTGCAAACAATTGAAGCAAGATCTTAAAGAAGGGAAGAAGGAAGAAAACAATGAAAATAATATTGTTGTTGTTGTCCAAGATGACCTTGTCTTCGCTTGTGATAAAGACGTCATCAATTTTGTATCTCAAGATACAAGTTGGATAGCAGATTCTGGAGCCACATCACATGTCACACCAAGAAAATACTTCTTTTCATCTTATACTTCAGTTAACTCTGAGGTGTTAAAGATGGGTAATGCTGGTGAGATTAAGGTGTTCGGTGTTGGCACTGTTTGTTTGGAAATCAATACTGGTTCAACGTTGGTCCTTCAGAATGTCAAGCATGCTCCAGACATTCCGATAAATTTGATCTTTGTAGGACAACTAGAGGATGATGGCTATCATAATGACTTGTGCAATGGCCAATGGAAGCTCACCAAAGGCTCATTGATTTTAGCTCGAGGAAGAAAGCATTCAAATTTATACGTGACACAAGGATCAATTCTTGGTGACTCTATAAATTTGATGGAGAGCGAGGCTTTATCAAAATTGTGGCACAAGAGGCTTAGTCATATGAGCGAGAGGGGGATCACTTATTTGGCTAAGAAGAATTTGCTTGCTGGTATGAAATAAGCAAAGGTGAAAAGATGTGTTCATTGCTTAGCAGGGAAACAGAAAAAAGTTTCTTTTCACAATCATCCTCCTTCAAGAAAGTCTGAGCTATTGGAGCTAGTACACTCAGATTTGTGTGGTCCTTTTAAAGTGAAGTCAAAAGGTGGTGCACTTTACTTTGCTACTTTCATTGATGATCGTTCTCGCAAGATTTGGGTATATCCTTTAAAATCCAAAGATCAAGTGCTTGATGTGTTTAAACAGTTTCAAGTCTTATCTGAGAGACAAACGGGAAAGAAATTAAAATGTATTCGCACTGATAATGGTGGTGAGTATATTGGTCCCTTTGATAACTACTGCAAATCGCAAGGAATTCGTCATCGAGAGACTCATCCAAAGACTCCTCAATTAAATGGTTTGGCAGAGAGGATGAACAGAACTTTAGTTGAGAGAGTTAGATATTTGCTTTCAGAGGCTAAACTTCCAAATTATTTTTGGGCTGAAGCACTTAACACTGTTGCTTATGTTATCAATTTGTCTCATATTGTTGCTTTGGATGGTGATATTCCAAACAGAGTTTGGTTTGATAAGGATGTTTCTTATGATCACTTGAAAGTATTTGGGTGTAAAACTTGTGTGCATATTCCAAAAGATGAGAGGTCGAAATTGGATGTAAAAACTAAGCAGTGCATCTTCATTGGTTATGGTCAAGATGAGTTTGGATATCGCTTTTATGATCCAATTGATAAGAAGCTCATTAGAAGTCGTGATGTTGCGTTCTTTGAAGATCAAACTATTGAAGATATTGACAAGACTGAGAAATCAGATTCTCAGACTGATGAGAGCTTAATTAATGTTGATCCAATTCCTATTATTGATACATATTCTGCACATGAAGGAACCCAAGATAATGATCAGAGTGTAGAACATATAATTGTTCATACTAATGATGTTGTGGTTGATAATCAACCAACTCATGGGGATGACCTTCGGATGCTCTAGAAACCTCTTGTAGAAGATCTACTAGAGAGAAGCGAAGCTCAACACGTTATTCTCATGATGAGTATATTCTATTGACTAACATGGGAGAACCTGAAGGTTATGATGAAGTCATGGTAGATACTCATAGAGATAAGTGGAAAGAACTCATCGTAGACAAACATGAGTTTTGTAGAAATGTGGCACGCAGGAAGCTTTTCAAAAGTTCTTTCACTTGAAGTCCATTTGGCCCCTTGGCTGGAAGGGGAGTTTGTTGGGCTATTGCCCATGTTCCAGCCAAAGGCTCATGGCCTAATCCTACTTGAAAAAGGATTGGAATCATTCTCTTTATTTGTTTTCCAATTCTATTAGGAAAAGAATTGGAATTGTAATCCTATTTGTAGTTGGTTTTGGCTTTGTAAGGAAAAACACAACTCTATAAATAGAGGATGGTCTTGAGAGAATAATTCAATTGCTCATTGATATTGTCTTTGAAAGACATTAGAACATAATAGAGGTTTTTTTAGAGAGCTTTCAACAAGAGAAAAGAGAGAAGAAAAAGAGTTCTTTTGCTGCAGTCTTTTTCTCCGACCAGCAACGTTCATATCGTGTTTCTCGATTAACTAACCGTTGGATCGGGCTGAAATTTGGACTGAGTGTTTTCACATTTTGGTGGTTGATTTGAACGGTGGTGATCGGATTTGGAGGTCAGCAAGATCCTGTTTTAGGTCCCGAACAGAAGCTGGGTTTGGGTGGTGTTTCTTTCTATTTATCTTTTGTTGGTGTAGCTATTGTTTGTTCTCTTTTGGCACTTGTTGTGTAGCCATTAGAAGAATATTTGTAACCCTCTTATTGGTATAGTGAAGCAATTCGAATCTTGTCGATCCCGTGGTGGTTACCTTCGATTTGAAGGGTTTTTCCAAGTTAAACTTGGTGTTCTTTATTATTAGATTTTCGTTTTCATATTTTCGTCACAATAACTTCTTTTTTTGTTGGGTTTTATTTGCCCTAAATTTCTTGCCATAAATAGGTTTTCCTTTTAGAAAAATGTTTTGGATTGACTAATCATTTTTCTTATAGGAAAAGGTTTAAGACTCTATAAATAGAGGCATATCATTCACAATGTAGTCTTAAGTGCTTTGAGAGTTTTGGTTAGGGGGAGAAATTGTGGTCACAAGTTTGGTACGTTATCACTTGTGTGAACTTTCCATGTATTCCGAGTGAATTGGTTGAGGTTGTTTCCCTCTGTATTTTGTACTCATATTTATAGTGTATTTCTCATCTCCTTTGTGGACGTAGGTCGATTGATCGAACCACGTTAAATTTTTGTGTCTTTTTGGTGTATATCTCGTTTGCCTTCTTACTCGTGGTCTTTCGAGGTTTGCATTGCTAGCTTCCGCGTTTACACTTGCTTATTTACGGTGCTAACAAGTGGTATCAGAGTCAGATTCGATGATAGAGTCAGGTTCAGTGGTTCGATAATCGATGATTGAACCAAGTTAGAAAGAGGTGTTCATCTTGGTGGGTGTAGTTCTAACCGCAACCTTTTTTACAGTAATGAAGATTTTTGTCGGAGAAATTGTTTCAGAGAGGTTCTCTGTGTTGAGACATAAATTTTGCGAAGGAGATTATGGAGAGGAGAAGCAAGTTGTTGAAGAGTAAGTGAAGAAGGTGGACAAATTTATTTTGTTAGAAATTCAGGCCAAGGGGGAGATTTGTTGGGTTTTATTTGCCCTAAATTTCCTACCATAAATAGGTTTTCCTTGTAGGAAAATATTTTGGATTGACTAATCATTTTTCTTATAGGAAAAGGTTTAGGACTCTATAAATAGAGGCATGTTCCTTCTAACTTAATTAGCATTCACAATGTAGTCTTAAGGAATTTGAGAGTTTTGGTTAGGGGGAGAAATTGTGGTCAAAAGTTTGATACGTTATCACTTGTGTGAACTTCCCATGTATTCCGAGTGAATTGGTTGAGGTTGTTTCCCTCTGTATTTTGTACTCTCATATTTATAGTGGATTGCTCATCTCCTTTGTGGACGTAGGTCGATTGATCGAACCACGTTAAATCTTTGTGTCTTTTTGGTGTATTTCTTGTTTGTCTTCTTACTCGTGGTCTTTCGAGGTTTACATTGCTAGCTCCCGCGTTTACACTTGCTTATTTATGGTCCTAACAGGACCTTTTATGGCACAACTTCTACTGTTGATGGGGCAAGTTCGATCAATATTTGCTAGCCATTGATTAAACTATGAATCTTTTTATTATACCTAATCAGTTTGATATTTGCATGATTGCATCTCTTGTTTATCACAATTTTGAACTATTTAGATTTTTGCTTTTCTCTAATTTGTTTTCCAATTATCTTATCGTGTTAGGTTGACTTAAATGTTTCGAAAAATATTTTCTAAATCGACTTAATTTTTTCAAATTTAAGAAAAATGACTTCTTCTTTTTTTTTTAAAAAAAAAGGGCAAGAAAAGCAATTTCCAAAATCATTTTGAATCTCACCAACCATACATTAGGAAAAAAAAATTCACTCACAACCAAACATTAGAAAAGAATTTAGAAACTTACTATTTTTCCAAAAAAATATTTTCTTGGAATTTTTTTTCATACCAAAACGTGTTAATGCTATTGCAGATCTTGTCAATCAGTACTATATTATTTATAAATAACATAGACTATGACACCTCATCCTAATTTAAACCCTGCACAATCTTATCTTGTGTCTTGAACGAGCACAAATCGTTAATTAATTGCTTTTATATAGTGATAAATTCAGGATTTTCATTAAGAGAGTGATTTGAAATTGGAACCTCTAGGTGAGTTTTGAATCCCTCAACCACGAAGCTAACCTCTAATTTACATTTAAGAGATTCAATATATAGACATAAAAGTTTTTTAAAATACCTTATATATATATATATATATATATATATTTTATGACATTCGTGAACCCTCTTGACTACCTATATATATATATATATATATATATATATATATATATATATATATATATTATGACATTCGTGAACCCCCTTGACTACCTGGAGGTCCGCCCCTAATTGCCTTGGTTTATGCCATAAGTTCACTTCTAGTTCCTAGGGGTGTGCATCGGTCGGTTCGATTCGATTTTATGTATTATCGGTTCGGTTTATCGGTTTTCGGTTTTTAAATAAGCTAACCCGATAACAAACTAATAAGATATTTTTTATCGATTTTTGGTTTATCGATTTTTGATAGTTATCGGTTCGGTTTTCGGTTTACCCAATAAGAAAATATCGGTAAAATATAATATGACTTCTTACTTATCTAAATATAGTACGAAGATTATAATTACATGTCACCGCCAAATCATAGTATGAGATTTTTTATGTTAATCAAATTACGGACCTTTACAAATTTGCAAATGCTACAACCTACAATTACAAACTAAAACTAAAATCAAATAGTCCAACAAGACTAAAACTAAAACAAAAAATAAAATCAAAAGCTACAATTGCGAACCCTTACATTAGTTTCTAGGTTTTTAGTAAACAATAAAAATTAGTAAAGCGGCCTAGTGTAAAGTAGATAGAGTACTAATAATTTGATATAGTTATAGTGTCTAGTTATATGTTAAATTATTAATATTTAATTATTAGAGAGGGTAAAATAGTAAATTATTACCATTTTATTGGGTTATCGGTTTACCCAATAACCCAATAGTAAAACCCGATACCGAACCAATAACCCAATAACTTTTTTTATAAACCCATTAAAAACCCAATAACCCAATAACCCAATTACCCAATAACAATAACCCAATAATATTTTTTCGGTTCGGTTTATCGGTCGGTTCGATTTTTGCACACCCCTACTAATTCCCTATCTATATCGCTCTCCACAATTTTTCAAATGACTTCTATAATAAAACGTTTCAACATAAATCTAAATTAGCTCATAAAAATAGATACTCTTCCTCACTATCATCTCCATCATTCTTTGCCAAACTTTTATTACGTGGCTTAACAACTTGATTCTCATCACCCTTCATTATGTAGGAAGCTAAAAGGCACAAAGTTTAGTTTTCTCATCTTCATTTTCATTTAAAGTTATTTGTAATTTGTAAATATGGAATAAACTCTTGTGTGGAGAAAATAGGATTATACATTTTGCAACAACAACAAAAGAGAAGAAGTATACGTGCTAAGTCGAAATTCATCTTTAATTTCGTGTAAATAAAATTCGAACGGATCATAGGAAAAATCAAGATTAGACTTTTTTTTTTTCAAAACAAAAGGATTATCATTACTTCTCAATACTATAGTAAATGCAACCCACATATACAAATAAATATAAGTTAAGATCCTTTTTCTTCTTATTTCTAAAAAAAATAAATTATTCTTACGCAAAATAATATTAAACACCAAGTATTTATATGTACTAGTACTCATTTAATTTTATTTATATTTCAATTATTTTATCTTTTACTAAACATAAAATAACACATAAATTAATCTGACTTATAATTACACACATTTAATTATATGAAATTGTAAATCAATAACCACATATCATATAAAATACTATGATACATACATGACTAATTCGTTTCTTGACTAACCACCTAACGAACTCTATTAGAGTATTCTCTTGTGATGAAAACAGAGTCAAAATTATTTAATTCATCAATTCACAAATAAATTATATTAAATTCAACCTACATTTTTTAAAACAAAAAAACAAACAGCCAAATTGTTAGTTAAAAAATGGAAAAAATGGTCAAAAATATCCCTGGACTATTCGAAAAGGTTTATAAATATCCCTCGTTCACCTATTGGGTTAAAAATACCCCTTCATCCACCTTTTTGGTCCATAATCATTCTTAAAGCTAACAACCTTTTATTTTTTAATTATTATTAATAATAATTATTATGTGATATCTTCCTATTGGATAAATTTAAATTTCAATCCACCAAAAAAATTTCTACCCATTTGACTCATATCCACATTTTTTTTAAACCCAAACCAAACTAAAAATTCATCAAAATTAAAAGATTTAAACATCTCTTCTCTACCGTTCCAACCTAATAACTTATTCTCTTCTCATAACCATATACAATCTCAATCAATGATAACTAGTGAATTTAATACCAATTAGAACTAAAAAGCTCTTCTTGATTGTGTTAGAATTTGGTCAATGCTACCATTAAAATACAATAAAATGGAGTTTTTTAGTGCAACTCCACTATGAATAATTGAATCTTTGAGAAGAGTAAACCAAAAGGAAGAAGTAATTAAGAAGACCAAATTCAGGTTTTCTCAATGCCACCATGAAAACACAATCGAGAATAACTCTTTTAGTGCAACTCAACCATGAAAATTGAATCTTTTGAAAAGGGTGTGAACCAAAAGGAAAAAAAAAACAAGACCCAAGTCAAATTATCTCAATTCCATTATTAAAGCACGATTAAGAAGAGCTATCTAGTGCAACTTCCTCTTAAAAATTAAATTTTTCACATGGTGTGAACCAAAAGGAAGAAATAAGAAAGATCAAATTCAAACACAATCAAAAAGAGCTTTTTAGTTCTATTTGATATGACCAAATTCAAATACCATTATGTCAATTTCAAATTCAAATACTAATTGATTCAATCATTAATTTTATTTTAAAATTGTTGAATAAGAATCGAGGAAAAAAGAAAATAAGTTATTAGGTTTGAGGGAAAGAGAAGAGATGATGAAATTTATTATTCTTGATAATTTAATTGGGTTTGGGTCAAAGAATGTGGATATGGGTCAAATGGTAGAAAAAATTTGGTGGGTCAAATTTTAAATTTATCCAATAAAAAGATGTAACATAATAATTAATAATAATTATAATTAAAAAAAAAAGATTGTTAGTTGAGAAATTTTTTAAAATGTCAATATTTAACATTTAAGAGGGCTCATTAGCAACACTTTCAACATTTAGTAAAAATGTCAAAATTTTAATTTGTTATGTATCTTATTTATGTTTTTATTTTTGTATTTTATTTAAAGAATACAATTATTTAATAACAAAAGGGAGAAAATCAAGAGAGAAAATATTTCAAAAAAAGGTAAAGATCACTTAATTTTCTCATCAGTTACCTTTTCAAATAAAACTCAAACTTTGTTCTTTTTTTTTTCTTCCAAAATCTTAACCTTTTTTTTATTAGTTTGTATTCATTCCAATAGGTATGCCAAATATTCCAATAGGTATGCCAAATGAATCTATAGTTATTTAAGAAACATATTTGTATTTATATATTTTTTTCATGTGTATTTATTTGTTTCTTCGAAAATCTTGTATTTCGTATTTATTTCAATATGTATTTTATTTGTATTTCTATTTATTCTATTTTTTATTTAGAAAATTGTATAATAATATACGTATAAAATACAAAAAAATTGTATGATGAATAAGTGAGATAATATTTTTTAGAACATGAACATATCACTTAAAATTCTCATCATTTACAATTTCAAAAAAAAATTCTTTTTCATTCTATTAGATCAACTTTCCTTTGTTATGTTTTCATTATAATTGTATACCAATTTTTTACATTTTATGTGCTCACTTTATCATTCAAATTAAAATTAATTTTTTTTCCTTTCAAACTACAAATTGTATTTCGGTGATCAAAATTGTATTACTTGATTGCCATATATATACACGTATCTCAATATATATGAAAATAATTTATGAAAGGGTACAAGATTTTGGGGGAGGGGGAGGGGGGGGGGGAGGGGGGGGGATAACATACTTGGTGGAAATAATAAATCTGTTGAGGAAGGATATAATATTCTAAAAAAATAAATACAAATTGACTATGAAAGAAATAAGAATACAATATTCTGGAAAACAGATAGCATACATAGTAAAAATGATATAATCAGAATACAATATTCTAAAAAAAAATACAAATTAACTGTTGAAAAACAGGATACATATATGTTTAAGAAATATAAATTCATATGAGAAACAATACATAGTAAAAATGATATAATCAGAATACAATATTCTAAAAAAAATACAAATTGACTGTTAAAAAATAGGATACATCTATGCTTAAGAAATACAAATTCATATGAGATACGTATTTGAATGACAACAAATAAAAAAGAAATACAATGTTCTTAATAAAATACAAATGATGAGTAAAAGAAAAATAATTGACAAACAAAAATTAATATGAATATTATTCTGATATGAATACAATTTCGCAACCTTCTTCTTTGACTCTCTCTTTCTTCTTCGTCTGCTATGTTCTTTTTTCCAATTCTTTTCACCAAATTCAAATCTGAATCTGTGTTTATTTGTGAATTAATAAACCTATAAGCAAAATTTAAAATTATTAAATATGAATATACAAAAAAATCAAACAATATATTATGTATGAATGCTTATGTGGATTACTACAAATTACAGTCTACTAAATCTCAAATATGAAAACAAAATCATAAAAAAATAGTGTTTCAAATACTAAAATTCCGAAATGCATAATGCTTACGTGGATTACTACAAATTACAATCTACTAAATCTCAAATATGAAAACAAAATCATAAAAAAATAGTGTTTCAAATACTAAAATTCCGAAATGCATAAATATTTGATGAGTATGTTAACAAACTCATATAAAAATCGAAAAAATGTAATATATACAATCCAAAATTCAACATAATTTTCTATTTCGAAAATAAAATCTCATGAAATCTCGCAAAATAAATGATAATTTCGAAAATACCTTATGTGTTAAGAGATTTCTTGAATTAATCGATAGATCTGAACAAATTAGTATGAACTTGAATAATTAATTCTTCTTCAACAATGAGAGAGAGAATAATGGTTAAATGGTAAAAGAGAAAAAAAATTTGAAAATCTTTAAGATGGAAATAAATTTAATGGTATTAAAATCTAGAAGAAGTCTAAATGGGTAGTGAATATATTTAATGTTGGACTTTGAGAAATAAAAGAAAATAATAGTATTTGGATACAAATTATTTTTAAAATATTGACATTTTGAATAAATATTTTGAAGTGTAGATGTTTTTACTAATTAAGTTAGCAATTGTGACTAATTTACTAATTTTTCCTTGTTAGTTTATGGATAATGTGGATAAGGTGAAAAAAATTGTACTTTTAACTCAATCGGTGAAATGAGGGGTATTTTTAAACCTTTTTGAATAAATTTGAGATATTTTTTATCCTTTTCCAATTAAAAAACATGAGAATCAAATAAAGATTTAGCAGAATATTTAGGTATCTCCAAATTTAATTATAGATAAGAACACGATTTTAAATGGCTCCTCAAATCTGCTTTTAAAATATGATCCTATCAAACGTCTTTTTTATTTTGGATTTTTATTTTGTGTTCATTATTAATATTAATATTTGATTATTTTGAATTAGTCTTATAAAATTCAAAATAATTGCTTTTATCAAAGACTTTTTAATATCTTGATTTAAATTTGGTATCTTTGATTAAGAGAAAAACATCGTCAGCTATTATACTACGTCCTTTGATGGTAACCTTTTTCTTTAAAATTTTGTTATCGTACACCGTACGGAACGACATCGTTTCTGCTTTTTATGACGTTAACGTTTTCAGCCGTGTCCACGTGGAACAGTAATGGAGTTGTTTATTGTCAAATTGGTCCCAAAAACCGTATTACTTCGCCACGTGGTCGTGGGACCCATGAAAATAATTCTCATTAAAAGTTTTAAAGTGGAGTATTTGTTTCTAATTAATTAATAAAATAATACTTAATAATAATAATCATTATTATTATTGTAGTCTTTATTTTATTTGCTTTTTGGGTTAGTTTCCGATGTATTGTCACCTTCTACATTGTACTATGTACTATCTTTTGCCTCTTTTAAATTTGTTTAATTTTAAGAAGTAAATGTCATTTAAAAAAAATTGAATTCTTCTTTTATAATTATATAAATGGTTAAACAGTATTTAAATTTTTTTTTTTATTATATGTTAAGTCAAAAAGTTATAAGAAATTGAGATAAGGAGAATAATATTTTAGCTAATTTGATGAAAGTACTTTTCAATTTCACTAAAATTTGTCTTACGTCTAATTATATCAAAAGTTGAACAATATAATATTGCTAGGATGCACCATTTGTACTGGGTAGATGTAAGCTTAAAGATTGAAACTTTAATCGAATCCGATATTTTTTTGAGTGGGACTTTTTCTATGTGTATGTAAAATTATTATTAATTAATTAATAAATATTGAATTCATAGTTTTTGATTGAATTATTTAAAAGTCAAATTATATAAGTAGCATACAACCAGGGGCGGATTAAGGCATATTGAAGGTCCTTTCGTTGAAAATCTATTCACCCATTTTAATTCATTTAAAATCTAACAATTTTTTTTATTTTTAAAATTAATATAAAACTCAAACTCTCCTTTATTGATTAGAATTATAGTTCTACTTTAATTCATTTAAAATCTAATAACTTTTTTTACATTTAGAATTAATATAAAACTCAAAATTTCTTTTATCAATTAGAATTATAGTTACATAAGAATAGTGTTGCCTTAGATCCTTATATTTATATATTTTTTGACTTGTTAGTTAGTTTAATTTTCTTTCTGTTCTTTTTTATCAATCATTGTTATTCGGCATCTCAAATCTCCAAGTTAGGTTAGTATATTTTTGCTATTCTATTTTTTTAATTATGTGTTTGAATTTTTATTTTATTTGTTCATATATAAAATAAAATTTTACTTTAATTCATTCAAAATCTAACAATTCTTTTTATTTTTAGAATTAACATAAAACTCAAAATCACTAGTTATATATTTTTTTTGACTTGTGAGTTTGTTCAATTTTCTTTCTGTTCTTTTTCATCAATCTTTCATCAATCATTGTTATTCGGCATCTCGAATCTCCAAGTCAGGTTAGTATTATTTGCTATTCTATTATTATTTTTAATATGGGCTTGAATTTTTATTTTATTTGTTCGTAATAACAACTTTATTTTTTACTATCTATTTGTTATAATAAAATATAAAATAATTTAGAGGCCTAAAATAAAATTTTCATTGATTTTCTTGTTGAGTCATTTTTGTCCTTTTTAACAGTGATACTGTCTAAGCCACTGCATGCAACGTATCATGTCCATGCATCAACTCAATTACATTTATCCTTTTTTTTTTTTGGTAAATAGAACTTTTATTAGTAACTAATGAATTTTGAATTTATATTTTTTTAAAAATACAATAAATATTCAATGATACATTAAGGCATAATGAAACCATCAAACTAACTATGCTTACGAATGTATGCAAGTATATATAATTCTTCTTATAAGAATTCAATTATAAGTCCATATAATTGATTTTCTTCTTATAATTTAATTTATCACACACATATAAAAAAATGTTTTTAATTGGACTATTTTAAAGTTGAACTATATATATTAATTATAAGTGCATGACCCATGCGTATATACATGTTAAAAGAAGTCAAAGAAAGAAATCATCTGGATTTTTGTACAAAAAAAGTGATTAAATATTAGACTTTGAATTTGTATAGCCACGTAAATAAAATAGTATACTCCTCTTACAACTAAATATTAAACAAACTGAATATTCTACTAATTTAATTATTAGATTAGTTCTACAAGACTATAACTAACCATATTTATTTTAATGTAACAATTTGTGCTGATTAACTAACAAAATTTACTGATGTTAATAACTAATAAGGGTGGTTGGATACAATTGAATAAAGTAGGTAATATTTAAGGAGAGTGGGACAAACATAATTAAATATTTACGTTATCATTTGCCAGCAGATAACAAATTTAAGAAATCATTATGTTATTAAAAATACTGGACCACAATTTTATATTTTTGTCTGTAGATTAAATTATATATAAGACTTTGAATTTAACAATATATAACCAAATATACTTTTATCTTATATTTAAAGCAATAATTATTTTTGGATATTTTTTTTGATATTAAAACTACTCTTATTTTAGAACGGGTAGAATACTTTTTAAAGGCAATAATTCCAAGCTAAATGTTTTCCTCTTTTTAAGGAAAAAGAAACCATGTTTAATGAAAGTTGTTTTTCATCTATCCTGAACACAAATGAAAAAAAAAAAAGCAATCCAAAATATATTATTTTCCTGATTTTAACTTGATATAGTGTTTATGATATAGTGTTTAAAAAAGAGTTTTAGGACCTGTTTAGATTGACTTTTGACTCATGACTTATAAGCGAAAACTCATAAGTTAGGATTTCTGCCTTTTGACTTATTTTTGCTATTTTGGCTTTAAAATAAGTGTGTATAAGCACTTTTTAACTTTATTTAAAAACTTTAAAAGCTATTTTAGCTTAAAAACACCTAAAATAAGTCAATCCAAACAGATATTTAAAACTTATTATTTTCTGAGGGAATATGAAATTCAAGAAATTAAAAAATTAAAAATTAAAAAAAATGAAATCTTAATCTTAAGATAGGTTAAATAATTTTATATTTTAAATTTTATTATCTTTTGTTATATCATATGAATATTAAAATTATATATATATGACGAATAAATTAAAATTAATAAGAAATATTTTATTTAAAGAACCTTTTCTTTTATTAAAAAAAATAATCTATCTACTATCATAGCCTTTATTGAAGCTACGATTGTATTCAAATCGGACACGAAATCCATTAAAATGATAATTTATATCTGATATTCATAGTTTCATTGAAGCTCTGATTATATTCAAATCAGACACAAAATCCATTAAAATGACAATTTTTATCCGATTTTCATATCCTTTATGGAAACTCTGATTATATTCAAAATGACATTTCAAATAACATTTTCATCATATCTAGGGTTCGAAGTCGATTTAAAAAAAAGTATTTATTATATGCTACAACAACAGCATGTTGTGTGGCCGCAGGTGATGGTTGTCTCAGTCCGTGTATTTTGCGCGTACATATATATCGCTATTTTGTATTAAAATTTATATTGCTATTTCTAGTCTCTTCTAACATCGCCTTTTCCTTCTCAAATCTCACCTCTTCACAAAATACCGCTATTCCCTTCTTGACTTTCTTTTATCAAAGACTCATTCTTTACTGCTAAATTGGAACCCCATTTCTTGATTCTTCTCGGATTTATCGGCAGCAGATATTCTCTTCTGTTTTTTTTTTTTACCTCAAAGTCACAGCCTGGCTTACTCTTTCTTTTTTCAGAGGTACAATTTTGATTGACAACATCTATGTATTCTGCTTGTAATGTACGCAAAAGTTTATAAGCTTTATAAAGATTCCAGCTTTTTTTGTATTTACTTTCAGATTTTCCAAGATTGTGGTAAGGATCTGTAGTTAGTTTTGGAATTCTCATGTTTTTTGTTTGTTTGTTTGTTTTGTGTGAGCAGGGGATTGATTTTTGGTGAGGCTTCTGGATAGAAGCAGCAGTAGTTAACACTCTGGCCAACACTCCAGTGAAGGGCTCAACCCCTTGTGAATGGGATAGGGTTGAGGCTAGGAGAAGGATATTTCTTGGAGTTTCACTTTTAACTTACCTTTCTTCATCTCCATATTTGTCAAATTGGGCTCTTTCATTGCTTTGGCGTTTGCCTATTGATTACGGCTAATTTGACATCTTTTTGAGATTTTTTGCTTGTTTGATTGATATGTGAATTGGGAAGTTTCAAAGATCAAAACTTTTTTTTGTGTGTGTGTGGGGGGTTGAAAGGAGGAGCTAACAGATTGAAGGAAAGAATTTGATTTGTAGCAGTGAAAGATATGGCAATTTGCAATTGCTTTTCTGGTCCAGTAGGGAGGAGAAGCAAGAAAGATAAGGGGGAGAAGGGAGCTAAAAAAACTGCTGATGTGGTTGTACTAGTTGAAGGTTCTGTAAACTCTAGTACTAAAACAGATGACTCGAAATCGTCTTCCTTTGTTGTTCCTTTACCTTTTGGGAGTTCTAGGAGCAATGTTAAGGTGATGAATCATGACAGTCCTGTTAAGGGAGATACAGAAGAGGTGGCTAACCATGACAGTCCTGTTAAGGGAGATACAGAAGAGGTGGCTAATCATGGAAGTCCTGTTGAGGGAGATCTTGAAGAGGTGGCTTATGAAGGGGAAGATGAGCATGATGAAAACCTGTCAATGAAGAGGGATAACTCTGATTTTGATCTTCAAGCACGCGTTCGTAGCTCAGGGGGAGAATATGATCAATCATTTGATGAAGGGATTCGTCGTAATTGCTCATTTGGAAGTGAAATGAATGAACAGGATCATAACAAATCTGAGAAAGATGCAGAGGTTGTGAAAAGTGGACACATCAGTGATCCGGGGTTTGGTAAAGTAGAATCTTGGGCTTCTCCGATGCTGCAACGCTCTTGCTCCGATTTAGCAATGAGGGATATGGTGAATAAATTGAGTGAGCAGCTATCACTCTCAAAGACCAAATCTTTTGATGAAATGCGGAGATTAGCTGAGAAGATGACTTTAGGAAGTCCAGCTTCTGTGTTAACGCATCGCAGTGCTGACAAAGTTATGTTGAAGAAACATTCTTCAAGTCAACTCCTACCATCCAGAAATCGAAAATTGTGGTGGAAACTGTTCCTATGGAGCCATAGGAACGTGCAAGGAACAGGTGGTATCCAACAACTACCAATCCTTGCTAAGACTGCTCTAAACCAGCAGGGCGGGTACTCCTCGGACACACTAGAACTAGGGAAAGCCATGGACTCGAGCAACTTGGGATCTCCTGGTTCGTTCATTGCAGAATCCTTGAACAAAGGGCGGAATGACAAGGGCAAGGAGGTTTTGGATGAATTCCGAGGAGTAAGCGGATTTTGGCCACAGAACCAGTGGGTTGCTTTCCCTGAAGAATCCTCTAGGTTTATGAGAATCAATGAATGGGTGAATGAACTTCCCAGTCATCCACCATGCTTAATTGATGAACATGATCATGTTGAAGATGAGGTTGATATCTCGCCTTTACCCGATGCTGGTAAATCACCTCTCATTAGCCCATATCCAAATATGAATGTCCCAGAAGAGGTTGCACATGCTAATACAGTCATCCGATCTCTCAATTCTTCCTCAACTGTTGCTCACATCGCGGGCGCTGGTCTGAAAGTTATCCCTGCTATATCACACTTATGTAGCCTTCGATCTGTCAATTTATCAGGCAATTTTATAGTTCAAATAACTCCGGGATCACTACCAAAGGGTCTTCATGTTCTCAATTTATCAAGGAACAAGATCCACACAATTGAAGGACTGAGGGAATTGACACGTCTGCGCTTACTTGACCTAAGTTACAACAGAATCTCTCGAATTGGACAAGGTTTGTCAAATTGTACTCTCATCAAAGAGCTCTACCTCGCTGGTAACAAAATAAGTGATATTGAAGGGCTGCACAGACTTCTAAAGCTGACTGTTCTAGACTTGAGTTTCAACAAGATAACAACTACTAAAGCGCTTGGTCAGCTTGTGGCAAACTACAATTCTCTTCTGGCTCTAAATCTATTGGGAAATCCAATTCAGATCAATATAAGTGATGACCAACTGCGAAAGGCAGCTTGCAGCCTGCTCCCAAAACTAGCCTACTTGAACAAACAGCCAATTAATTCCCAAAAGGCACGGGATGTAGGAACAGAAGCAGTTGCAAAAGCAGCACTGGGCAGTAGCACTCGGGGCACTCATAGAAGAGCAACCAGGAAGGTAAGCACTGGAGCTTCTTCATCAGCAAGCGTGCATAGGAGCAGCGCAGGTGTTTCTCAAAAGAGCAGGCATAGGCTAAGAAGCCGAACTCAACTTTAGTCTTCCAAGGCCAAGTGATCTATCTGCTCTAGTATCTCCTTGTTCCAAAATGCTTCATGCTTTCGGACACTGTAATCTGAGAAAGCATGTGTTTTCACAGTGTGTGTTGATTTTGTTTATCTGTTTTCAATAGGGAGTGATTTAGACATTCATGTTAAAAGTTGTGGAGGTTCTTCCTCATTCTGCATTTCATTCTGAAAAGTCTGTTTGAGAGCAAGGTAGTTATGGCTTTCTATGATTGTTCAATTTGGCATGTTTATTGATTTGGACCTTAATAAATGAAACTCCTATTCTGCTTCTGATTGATATTGAATTTTGTGTTGGATCTTTTTTTGTTTTCTATGAAGTAATACAACTATCAAATAACCTGCTTTTTTCACTCATTCGCAAGTAAAGTACACTTCTGGGGAGTATCTTGCTGATAGATTTCGAGGTAAAGCAGTAATATCTATGTTAGAAATGCATCATAGACATAAGCTGTATTGTGGTGTTTTGTTCGTTAAGGGATTGGTTGTAATTGGAAATGTGAAGTTAAAGTTTTTGGCTAATCCATTCCAATTTCATTTTTTCAGTTGAACCATGACTTAACTCGAATTTCTAGCTTCATTCTTAGAGCTCAAGTATAGGCTGTTTTCCTTGTTCCATACCTAGAGTTTAAACTTGAGACTTCTGACTACACGCTCATTCATCCCCATCACATTTCTTTCTTGTAATTAGTCATCCAATTTACCAAAGGTGAAATGAACTAAAAATGTTCAGCACAAGACAAGTCAAGAAGGTCTTTATTTTTCTGTAGTATAACAAGGTCCAATGATGAATCTAACAATTCAGGAGGCCGCACCATCAGGTGGCCCCTGACCATAAGGTCGCTATAACATTCTTTTTTGACACGATAACAAGGTCCAACGATGATGAGGCTTAGATGGCCCCTGACCACTTGTTATATAGTGGGTGACTTTGCTCCCAGTAGTAAGCTGGCCAGGAGATAGAAAACACTATATACTAAAACAGTAGTAAACTTGAGGTTTAGCAGCTGAAGTTCAATTATTAAGGGAGAGACATCCATTTATTTTATGATGTAAAAGGTGAGAAGAATCTTTGACTTGAAGAGGAGAGACAATCCAAAAAAGGCATTGTAAAAGGCGTAAATAACGTCAAAATCTCAAGGGTCGATATTTTATTTTATATTAGAGCCACAGAAGCATGATTCTTGGAGTCATTAAATTTCCAACTTTTTTGTGGACTGTTTGTTTCAACTATAACCACTAAAAAGAAGACGTATTACTGTATTAGATTGGAAAGTATAACAACTTTTTGACAAAATTGACAACTCATTAGTCATATGGAAAGCATCACCAAACTGATAAATCATAGTGTTAATTCTGTCTATTTAGAATCTTTCTTTAATACATATCGGCTATCCCCATTTCCTTAAGATGGACCAATTGATTTTGTAGTCCTTTACAAATTCGTATTTAGTTTTACACATAAGAAATCTGAAAATAACAGACGAGAAGACTGTTTCAAATAGACATGGAAGACTGTTTCCTCAAGCCAATGCTTTGGCTTTATAGCAATAACAAGGGCACTGAATTCATTGAAGTATATCTTTGTAAAAAAAGTGAAATTATTTCTCAGCAGCTATGTTGTTTGAACTCTACGCAAATGTTGCTATTGGATCTCCAAGAATCTAATAATTTTGGAGGATTTGACACGAACTCATCGACATTTTTGAAAAGCCTGAGTAGCATAGGTTAGATGTGTTAATAATAGAAGAAGAGGGATATGATAAATTGATTGAACCACCATAATACAAAGACAAAAGAGAGGTCAGTCCTAGGTTTGTCATCAAAGGTTAGGTAGGCCTAATAAAGGACAGTTTTATTTTCTTTGATGCATCTTATTTTCTGTCTCTTCAAATAATGGTCGTGTCAAAACCAACTAGTGCACAAGTTCAATGTATGCATGTCTTCACAAAATATGCATATCATACCAGCTCAGAGCATCATTATGTCGATGAAGATATTGCAATTGAATGACAATACAAGATAAACTGTGGAAGTTGGGCTATGCAAGGTTCAAGGTTGTAACTTTCATGCAGATAGAGTGAACTAAAAAGAGATTTTACTCATGGAGTCATGATTAAACCAAGGCTTAATACATAGCCAGCTCCTTAAACTTGAAGAATTATTTCATTTAGACGCCCAAACTAAGTCTTGTTTCGATTAAATCAAACTTCTCAAATAATAGCAGGATACTGAATATTATCTTATACAATCAAATGCAATGGTTGGCAACAAAGAATTTCTTCTTATGATAAGTAAGATTTTACATTGTGAATGCAGTAGTGCTCTACATTTCGAAGATGTTAAGAGTACAGGCATGATTACAATTTACAGCTGAAAACAATAGGCAGCAGGAATATGGTAAATAAGTGTTCGAAACAACTCTAGATACCTCGAGATTTATGTTGCTTTGATATACAATATAAGTGGATGAGGTCCACCATAATTCTTCTTCTGCATTCTTCGAGTAAATTCTGCTCTACGATGCCCCATCATCACCATAAGTTACACTAGACGTCTAAGCTAATTCAACCTTTCATGTTTCATATACATCACTGCTTGGCTTCACTACTTTCATGTCTGCATATCTATAAAGTTTCTCATTGAACAGCACCTGTGGATCCTTATTTAGCAAAACCCCGTCTTCTCCATAAGCATCCTTAAGAAACACAGACCAATTCATTTCTGTACCAGCCAAGTAAAACGTCCGAGGCTGTTTCAAGAGCATCTGATAAGTATGCTTTGTAAGACAAAACTCCTCTTTGAACTCCACAATGTTGTGTATATAAGCTCTCTTCTCCAATGTCAAGCTCAAGAACTCATGAATCAATCCCACCCTAAACTTCTCCGCCTCCACCGTCCACAAATCCAGCTTACTCCATCAGAATAAGGCGAAACCAATGGCAATGTATACAACAAATTCAACTTCCTCTCATCACCTTCATCCAAATCCAATGCCTTCCCATGTTTTATCGGAAACTTAAACGCCTTCTTCACCTTATCCTCATCAGTCATATACTCCTTCTCCAACGCGCTCACCGCCAATGCAGGATCCCAATTCACAAGCTCAATTACCCTTTTCCCATCTTCTTCAACAACCACCTTAAAATAATCCTCATACTTCCTTATCCTATCCCTAAAATCTTCGGGTATACCAAATAAAAGCCTATTATGATAAATTTTACTCAAAGCAATCCTCTTATCTTTCGACATCATTAACAATTTCCTAACTACACTAACTCTATCACTTTCCATTTCATTCATTACTTTACCCTCCTCATCCAGCAATTGTTCCATCAAATCAGTAAACCCAATCCACATCTTACCATCATTATGCCGATAAATTTCGAAAACTGAAGGGTGTCGTTGAAGGGATCGGACAACTTTCCGGCCACGTGGAAACCCCAACTGCTGGTGGAGTTTTCCGGCATCGTCAAGGGAAGTACATGATGGGGTTGTTTGGAGAGGAATTCTTTGGTTTTAGTAAGAAATCTGAAATGGGTATCACGAAAAAGAATGTTTTCGAAATGAGGATTGATATTTGGTTGAGCTTGAACCAATTTGGTACGTGGGGATTCCTTTTTCTTTCGTTTCTTGCGGAATTTCTTTGGGATTTTTGTGACGAGGAAGGAGGTGGAAAATTGTCTGAAGTGGGAAGTGAATTGAGAGAAAGTTGAGTTAGGGTTTAAGGAGAAATGTTGTGAAGGTTTTGAATTGGAAGAAATGGCGGTGGATTTTGTCCAAAAGAGACGCCAAACTGTCATTTTTGTATCGTTTAGTTTGTGATTTTTCTGGTTTTGGGGTGTAGGGTTTAAGAATGACAGAAAGGGAAAAAAATAATGAAGAATGAAGAAGAAAGAGATGACTGTTAAAAAAATTTCCGACCTGCCGGATTCGAACCAGCGACCTAAGGATTTCTATGAAGCACACTACAGTCCTCCGCTCTACCAACTGAGCTAAGGTCGGTTCTTGTTTCAGAGCGGAGGCATTAATAATTTATTACAAAACGTTATTTAAAAACCATTTGTATATAATCTAGACAAATATCATGAGTCTATGAGACGGAGTAAAATCCCGCTAATAAGATGTCGAATTGATCATTTCAGTATAAATCTAGACAAGTACTATGAGAGACTAAAAGTAAGGTGTGGAGTGGTGGGAATAGCCGAATAGGGGATATGGAGTAAGAGGTGGAGGTGTGTTGGAAGATGAAAATACGATTAGTCTAGAACGTCCCTAATATAAGGAAAATTCGAAAACATTTCCGTAAAAGTAACACACGAAAATATGAGAAAATTGAAAAACATGAACTATCAAAAAGAACACTTGGTCGAAAGCCAAAGCAATTGAGATAAGCTACAGCAGCTAGGATTGCTCTTATTCTATAATACCTTCACAATTTCAATCAACATATGGTTTTTGCTTGTATAGTTATAAAATGAGACATCACAAGGAAAAAATTATAGCCCTAAAACAATTCCCATTTGCACTGTGCCTCAAATGTGTAATTACATGGCCCTATGTAAGCCTTACGGCTACATAGGAGTTGTGGTTTTGGTCCCTTTTGCAGAACCATTCTGTTGTCTTCTCTTCTTGTGCTCTCTCTGACTGTCCAAAAAATCGTTTTCGAAACCGCCCTTTCAGTGTGAATTTTTGCTGTTTAATAATATGATCCAACAAACAAATGACTATTATCATCTACAATCTTGAGATCCTTGCCAATTTTTAGCTAGCTTGTCTTCTTGAAAATGGTTTCTGGCAAATTAGTAGCTTCTCATCACTGCTTTCTACCTCTACAACTCTCGCGTCCCATTTCAACCGTGCTGCATGAGATCTTGCTAATTCAATAAGAGGGACAGTGTCGCGTAAAATCACCCAGCCCTGCAGCATGCAAATAGCGGTTAGCAAAAGAGACGATGAAAAAAAAGTCAAGAGTATGTTGATGTTACTCAGCATTCAGGTACATTAAAAACAGCTGAAAGTGGATTTACGAGTTTTGGCATACAAGAACAAAGGGTAAATGGCGGCATGTTGAGGTAGAAATGACAAGACATGCCATAAGTATGTATAGTATTCAGGTTGCAAAGACGGAATATAAACACCATTATAACCTGTACGAACTAATTCAAATGGCAATCCTGTGCTTATGAGTGGGAGGAAGAAAAGGATTCTTATAAAAAAGGACGACAAGGAAAAAGGAGGAGAAACTAGTGATAGAAAAGGATGAACTAAGAAGAAGAGCTATTGGAGGGGGCATTATATGCTGCATCATTACACCACTATGTTCTGTACTTATGGAACCCACTTCAATGCCTCTCTAGCTAAGAAAAAAGACTTCTCAGTGTACCCACTAATGGGAGTGGAAAACAGGAGAAGCTGAATCACACAACTCCTCTGCGACCAAAATCCCACCAAGACTTTAAAGACCTGCCTCTGATTCCGAGAACCACATTTCGGTAAAAAAGAAGTGGATGAATCATGATAGAGTTTTTATAGTTCTAGTCTTACTGCACCATTATATACATTAGAGCTTGAAAATTCACTACTTATTGACTATCAAGAACTCCATCTAACTGCCGCATAATTACAAAATGAGAACTAGCAAAGTGTAGCAACAAATATACATACCTCCGGACGAAGAACACGATCCATCTCAATAAACAGGTCAAACATTGGACATCTGATATGTTGGCCGAATTCCATGACAGAAGTCCATTAGCATGTACCAGATCATAAGTTCTTGGATATGTTGGAAATGCCTCACACCTGCAAAGGAAATAGAAAGCAAAATTAGTCACAGAATCCACCTAAAAGATATTAAATAAACAAATAAAACGAAGTTGTTTTGATAAAGTTTATGAATCAAGATGAACTGCTTTTATGTGACTTGCAATCAGCCTTTTTTCTTTAAGTCAACATTTTCATTACTGAAAACAAGTCGATGTTGAAAGCATTTAGAAGTTGGTCCAAGTGTATTAACACGAGTCATCTACAAGCATGTATGATTCTTGCCAACTATCAATACAATACAGTATTCTTTTAACACCAGAAATACAATTGATCAAGCACAAACCAGTGCCTAAAAGTTCCTTCGAGTGGATAAAATGAAGATCCCAGAAAGTCAATAGAAGTGCTAGAGTTTAGACTGGCAAACATGTTACTCAGTGATCAGTACTTTGCTCCTTATTTATGATATACATGCTCCCTCTTCATCTCAATCACAAAAAATGAGTTACTAGTGAGCATAAACTTCTCCAGCTTTTAAGTGTTCAAATCCAAAGCTAAAAAATTTATTTCATGTAAATAAGGGCAAAGACACTCTGCGGAAAGATGCTGTCTTGGTGAAGGAAATCTAGTCACTGAACCTAGTTACACTTACAACCATATAGATCGTGGAACCAACGAGCAATTATGGATCTGGAACACAATATATGGGTTCACGGAAACACAATAGCTTATGCACAAAACCATGGATATATATTAAGAAATCCACTAAATATTTATAAATATTTGACTGTGAACTCAATTATATCGTATATTAATTTGAGATCATCATAAGAACCCATAACTTAAAATTTTGTATCCACATCTGCCAACAGGTTGTGAAAAGTGACAAGTGTTGTTCAACCAAATAATATGACTTGTGAGGTATGACAATTATTAGGAAACATAAAGAGTTGGGGCTATCAGAAGCTATCATCCAAATTCAATTTACAGATAGATTTATGCATCTAGCGCATCTAGCGTTCTTTATCATGTAAACTAGAAAATGTTTATGTTTTAAGACTTTATACTTATCCAGTGGATTCCTTCACTAGAGAAAGAGAAGAGAAATTACCAATCATGCAAAACACCAACGAATCCCCTGTCGAGAATTAGGGGAAGATAGTTAGGCCCACTAGTGGGGATAACATTCATGACCCACACTGACTTTTTAGCATCCAGTAGAGCAGCATTCAAACCACCAAAATGGGCATTCATGTCCAGCACATTTCTAAGCATATTATAGGGAGGAGAAGGATCATCATCACCAGGTCTCTTCGGGTGATCGGAAAATATCAAAGGTGAAAGAAGTGACCAATAATTGTTAACTGCTGAATTCCAGTTAAGGAATCCTCAGCAAGAGCTTCAGATAACAAACCTAATAAAACACAGAGCACTATCATTAGATGTTCAGAGGAAACTAAATAACATCATGTAACAAAGTGTTCCACATTTAAAACTTTTGAAATGAGGATGCCCCATTACCATGAATCTTAAGTTCGCTGGAGTTTAATTTGGCCCTAGAAGGCCACTTTGTCCTTTCTTCAATAGGAATCCATCGGCGGCTTTGGGTTCCAGCAATGCATGCTTGTAGAGGTCGATAATACGGGGATTCAATGTCCTGTCCTTTACTGCAGATGGAAGGCCCAACACCTGGTCTCCTGTAAACAGAGGCAGTTCTTTATAGTCACACAATCATTGCTTACATGCCACTTGATCAAAGATATGACCTATTAAGGGTCGGGAAATAAAAATTGAAATGAAGATAGTTGGACATGGTCAGCACACCTTGCAAAATAACATTTCTTTAAACTTGTCTTTTTCCATACAGCAGTTTCATCTTGTTGGGCTAACAGCTTCCAGCACATACTTTCAGCAAAGTTCTGGACAAAGTTCCATTTTTTGAGGCTAACTTTGTTGCGGATGGAGCGCTGAGTATTCGTAACAGTTGAAGTCCAGACAAAATATCCACCAGGCCTTAACAATCGGTCAACTTCAACAAGAAAAATACCATCTGCACCACAATTCAGATATTATTATGGCCTCAATAAATGATAGTATACAAGATTTAACTTGTACATTAGTTATACGAAGCAGAATCACAATAGTGGTGAACTTACGGAAAGCATCCCAATAGGAAGAAATTATGGAGCTAATAACTACTAAAGTGCTAGTTATTAGCCGATCCTAATAGGAAAGAGAAGTGTTGCATCCAAGGGCCAAGGGTATGGAGCCGTGGTCAATGAAGTGGGAGGAGAACCATGAACTCTTGGGTTCAAATCAAAGCAGAGGCAATAAAAACACACTAGGTGATTTCAATTCTTACCATCAAGTAATGGTTATTAGCAGTTCCAAAGAGGGAAGAGAAGTGTTGCACCCAACCAAGGGTATGGACTGGTGGTCAATGAAGTGGGAGAAGAACCATGAGGTTTTGGGTTCAAATAAAAGTGGAGGCAAAAGAAAACACTAGGTGATTTCAATTCTTACCATCGATCTAAGCCTTGGTTGGCAGACTTAGCTGATACCTGTGTTGGTAGGTCACAGGTATACAGTACAACAGTAGAGGTGTGGCAAGTTGACCAGGACATCAGACATAAAAAAGAAACAACCATTTAAAGGAAGCACCAACTTCCCTCCCCTGAGATTTGTTAGTCTTCAGTGAATAGTGATGTAACATTTGAAAGAACCCGTATAAACTCAGTTCTTCCTGAACTTTTGTTACAAATGGAAGTATGAGAAACATACTGGACATCAAGATTACTTGTTATCTGCTGATGTCTATGAACTTATGTCAGACCCCTTTTCTTCAGGATACAAGCAGCGAAACCAAGGGAATGCCTTGGAACTGCATCACAACTGATTTAAATAATTCAAGTATAGGAGCACAGTCATGTTGAGAAAAAAGACTACTTGTCAAGTTTTCCCTTGTTCCAATTAAAATCCCCTGATGCAACATCTTGTATGACCCTAATTCCATGCTTGAATAATGAAACATCATTTGGTAACTAATTCATATGAAAGTGAGACCTAAACAAGGTTCTACCCAAACTTTAAACTCTACTGTTAAACATTTGCAAGAATATTAACGAAGTACATAATTATGAAGAGTACCTTTCTGAACCCAGTCAACATGGCATTCCGCACAATGTATCATATCAAAGGAAAGAGATGGATAAGGCAACTGCTTTGAATTAAATGATCCAATCATTGCGGGAAGACCTCTTTCAAGTGTCAGCTGAACTTGACTGCCAGAAGCTTCATAGTTTGCAACACACATGGTCAACAGTTGGCTAGAAAAGAGATGTGCCCCAAAACTGCCATAGCCACATCCAATATCCAAGATAGTTCGGACCTGAAAAGGACGCAAGAGTATCAAGTAGTTAGAGTTTGATGCAACTTTAATGGCACCAGACAAAAAGGGAAATAGAACCAACATTTCCAAATCTGACAGAAGCAGTCCTTCAAGAGCAGAAGAGAAATCTAAACGAAAACTCAATGAGATCTAGTTATTTTAGAAGCTTTCTTAAGGACTACAGAAAAAGTATACATAAATAATATAAGTATATATCTAGATATGCATGTAGTAAGCAAAGGAAGGGAAACCATTGTTCACTGGTCAATAGAATTTTAGCACAAGATGGTTTTTTTAATCAAGTAGCAGGATATGATAAGGAATTCTGAATACAAGGATGAACTTTGGAGCAGTGTAAGTACACCAGAAATCAGTCCCAACAATTAGAATATACTTACTCCAGCTCGTACAAAGTTTGATTCATTCCGTAGCCCAATCATTTCTGCTATTTGATGTGAGTAGTCTTCAATGCTGTCAAACATGGCAGAGTCTGACCGAAAGGAAATCTGCTCTTCTTCCAACATCATCAACCTAACATTACATGTTTTGAGGAGAAAAATAAGGAAAGGAGCAGATAATACAATCAAGTTAAGCAAAAGAAACTCGCATTTTGCACTCACCTTTTTGTCATACTTCCAGAGGAGAGTACCTCTTGAGCAGTAATATTAACATTTGCATGCCAAATGACATCTCTACCGGTAGGCCACCTAAGAGGAATCTTGTAATTAACAGGGGGAGTACCAAGCAATTTTGTCTTGAACCAGGTCCACAATGGCGGTCTACCTCCTCGCCTTTAGAAAGGCCCAAATCAAGATTTTCTGACACATTGAAACATGGAATAAAGTTCTCAGATTCAGGAGGACAGTATTCTATATCCTTCACATTTGTAGCACCAAGAGAGAGCTGTCCAATGTCTCTCAAATCCGATACTACTTGCTCCTGAAGCTCCCTGTATCCATGGTATATATGACCTCTCGACGACGAGGTTATCGAAATTGTCCACCAAAAGGATCCAGTAAGGGCAAGAAGTATTATGACAACTAAGCTCAGCCTGATCAAAACCAAAGCATACTTAAGTCTATTTCTTCCAGTTCCAGGGCTAAATGGATCAGAATGTAAGCCATTTTCACCCAAATTATGTTTTGAAGGAGAATTATCTGGAAACAGAATCCGGCAAAGGAATTTGGTAGGCGAATAAGTCTGATCACCAGGCGAGCGATTACGCTCCCAATCTTCCTTTTCTATTTTATCTTTCATCTGAGAGTCATCCCAGAAATCAGGGCCATTAACGGATATCCTCCCCCCACCTGACACACCTCTATGGAGTGGCCTTGACATGTTCCAACCTGATAATCCCCAAGCAGAACAAATTATAAAAAAGATAGTACCAAGAACAAAACTTTATTCACATAAATAAACAATAACATGAATAAATAAACTCTATCTCTAGGAACAAGATCAAATCACACTTTTCCAACTAGATCCATGGACCCCCAAATAAACTTCACAACAATATCACTTACAAAACAATCAAAACTACAGCTTCAAGAAACATTTAAACAAAAGCAGATACATTCAACTAAAACAATAAATGCTTATGCCACTATATAAACAGTGTAAACAAGTTCTTTCCTTATCCACCAAGTAAAATATGAGATTCAGTTGAGTAGAAATGGAATTAAAGTCAGTTCAGTATACTACACAACACAGAATTTAAAAAACTAAAAAAAAAAAAAACACCCCATTTCCCATTTTAGATCAATTCAATAAGTAGAACCCAAAAATGGAATCTTTTTGCAAAACCCACCAAGGAAAAAAAGAAAAAAATAGTTACAATTTGCTTAAAAAGAAAGGTTTTGAATACCTTAAACCCAAAAATAAATGAAACCCAGTTTCTTAATAGCAAAAAAGCTTTCAACTTTCTATCAAATTCCCACAAATCAAGAATTCCCAGTCCTCTTCCTGAACTTGAGCTCCCACTCTTCTCTCACATTCAAAACAAACTTTGGATTGTTAAGAGAGAGAAAGAAAAAAAAATAGAGAGAGAAAGAAAAGGGGTTGAGAATATAATGCAGTAGAAGTATGGATCCAATCACTACAGGTGCGCTCACCCGTGAAAACAAAAGAAAAAAAAAATCACTCTTTTCAATCTTCTCTTCTTGGAAAGGCCTTTCATATATATGAGGACTATGAAAAATAAAATAATTAATATTTTTTAATTAATACGTTGTAGTAGTTAATAGTACTACTAATTAAATAATTAATCAACAACCTATCTGTTGTGAAATAGGTATACACATATTTCAGAGTGCAGTTAAAGTAGAGAGAGAAAGTGATTAGTAGAGTAGAGAGAGTGCAAATAGCAACTGTAATTCTTCATTATTTAAAGATTTGTTGAAAGTGACGCAATTACAAGGAACCGACTCACTTACTTACTTCGTCGACCTTAATTTTAATGAGCGGATGAAGACAGTTAGATTAATTATCAATAATTAATTTTTTTCTTATTTCATTCGTTCACTTTTACTTGTTTGACTTAACGTAACATATTTAGATTGATAGGTATGATGAATTAAGAACTATGATTCTCATATCAAATAGTACTCCTTTTATTAATTTTTACTTGTCTATTTAAACTTCACATGTAAAAGAATATGATTAATATGAGTGTTTTAGTGTATATACATATTAATTAATATATATAATCTTAGATCTTAAAAATAATTTGGGGAAGAAGTAATTAGTGTCGAGTGTAAAATAAAAAAAAAATCTTTTTTGTTGTATCAAAAATGACAAGTAAAAATGAATTTAATTATGAAATAGTGGCTAATCAAAGTGAATGAAGGAGAGAGTAGTAAACTTTGTCAATAAAGGGCAAATAAAGGGCAAGTAATATAAACTTGAGGTAGTTCTCTCTTTGTTTCAAAATAAGGATGTTTTGTTAATTTTGAGTCACTCCTTAAAACTATGTAAATTGAGAAGTATTTTACTAAATCGAAAATGTGAAATACTAATTTATAACAAGTTATAAAAATAGTAGTACCTTAATTGTAATAGAGATAAAATTACATTTACAATGTAAAATAAATTATTGTACAACTTAAATTCTATAATTATCCTATTCTTAAAAGACTTTTGTGAGTGAGAATTTAAGAGTAGATCTGGATTTTGATAACAACTTGCGCCGGATTTGCAGCTTCCTATTTTCTTTACTTACCTATCTATTTTATTTTATTTTATTTTTTGTCTATGCATAGATAATATGGGAGTAGAATGGACCAATTAGATACAATAATTACTATAAATCATATGACATTAATTGATAAAAAATTTCACCATAAAAGAAAAAAAAAACAATAGCGTCGGTAGTTTTTTTAAGGAGTAAGTTGTGGTATAGTTGTTATTCACGGTGATTCTAAAATAAGATTATCATATATCTGTTTTTAGGATTTATATTAAAGTTTAACTAATTTAAATTTATACCTCATAAAATATGTTTAATTTATCAAAATTATTTTCATATCAATAACTTGAAACTAAGACGTGTAATTAAGAAAATGAACAATTTTAGCCACGGCAAAACATCTTTTAATGATGATAAAGGAACTACAAAAGTTTCTTTTTGTTCTTATTGACATTTAAGAAATTTATTTAGATGAATATTTAATGAATTGACTTAAAAAATATCTTTCTCTATAATTTCTTTTCCTCTACTTGATGTTTGAAGTTTATATTAAAATTTTAATTAAATTTTAAATGTATACAGTAAAAGTGTAAAAAACCCTGCACTACAGAATTATTTTAAAGTGATGCTCTCAACATTAGAATTTAAACTCGAGATTTTTTATTAAAAATAGAACAGACTCATCACTACACCACAAATTCGAATCGATCTTTCTCTCAAAATTTACTAAAGCGTGATAGCTATGGAGATGGGGATGGAAGGAGGCAGTAGGCTCCACAAAATAAATGTGAAAATCGAGAAGATGATGAATATTTATATAAACAGCAGACTCTTTTGGTAAATACAAATTCCTATCCCCTTTCATAGGTAAGCAGATAAAATATTTTGTACTATAAAAAAAAATTTAATATTGCACTTTTAACTATAGCTTTAAGGGCTTTACTACCTCTATATATTTATATTCTTGTACAACTATATATCCGTGAATCCTAGTCATACTTGTCCCACCCCTTTTTATCTTTTCTCACTTTGGTATTGTTTTACCACAAAATAATAATTAATATAAGTATTTTATTATAATATTTATATCAATCGATGCATATTAGGATGATATAAAAAAAATTAATTTATTTTTAAAAATATTAAACTAGTAAAAATAAATGGATGGACTATATGTTTTATGTCAATTCAAAAAGAGCCAATAATTAAATTGATATAGATTGTAGTGTATATATTATAGAGACAATTAAGGGATTTACTTATTGCTGTCTATATAAAAAGAGTAAAGTAGGAATAATTTGTTACAAAATGCTTATTTCTTTAACAAGATTGTCTTTTATTGTACTTAATTATTCACAGGCACAGCTAGCTGAATTTATGCTTTAATTATGATGATTTAGTATTTACGGTCGATTTAATTCAATTTTATTGGCCGACAAACTTCTCCACATATTAGCTAGGATTGGTCCATAAGTTTACTCTAACTTGTTTTGAGAGGAATAAACAAGAAAAGGATATATATATCAACGATCTGATATAGCGGATGAATTTATTCTCTCTATTATAAAAAATTTTATAATAATTTTAGATATGAAAAATTAAATTATTAATAGGAGTTTGAGTGCTTTTCCATCTTACGCAATGTAAATGTAAATTAATTAGTCAAATTTTAATGTGAATATCAAATATCAAATAAATATAAAAAATAAAAAATGATTGTTGATTTCAACAAAATGAACAACCAATAGAGATAAACTTTATTCGGTTATTTTTATTCGTCTACTATATTATTATTACTATCTACAGTTCATAATAATTAGTAAATCTTTAAGTCATTTTTCAATGTTCAAATTAATAGCTTAATGGTGAAGAAAACTGTTAGAGTTGATTAAGTTCAGAAGAGTTTGATTGTTCATATTTATAATCTATTTTAAATTATTTTATTTTCACAAATAGTTAGAGGATAATTAGAAGACAAAAAGAGAAAGTGATAGTTCAATTTATATCCTAATTTTTTTTGTTTAAGAAATGTACATTGTTTTACAAATTTAATTATTACGAACTAGAGAGAAAAACTTTATATTTTTACTTTTACGTACTAGTCACTTTTAGAATATCAAAAGTTTTTTACTTTTACGTTTTCTATTTTTTTTTTAAGATCTAATCAATTAATATAAATATTATGATAAAAACTCATACCAATCTCTTTTTTTTTTCTCTAAGAAAAAAAACACGAAATAATGATGTATTATTTTTATTTTTCATCATGAAAAACGAAAGAATTCAGTGTGACTTGTAAAAAAATATGCAAAATTAAAAGTGACCCCAATTTGCGGTCAGATGAATGAACCATTTGATGGTCATATTAGTGGCATTAAATAGGAGAAAGAAAAGGCAAGAGGTTAAAAATAGAATAGTCGATCTCAAAGAGTTAAAAAAAGGAAATTCATTGTACACTTTTCGATTTTATATTAGTTGTTCCTAATGTTAACAAATAGTAGTATTTTAAACTATTTATTTATAATATAAAAATAATTAATAACTTTTTTCATTTTATTCTTATTTATTAATTCATAAATTTGTGTAATTTCATAAAAAGAATCTTAAGGGAAGTAAACTAATAAAACTATACTCTTATTATTTATAATTTCTTATGAAAGGTGTAAATATCAGTACATAATAATGTCAGTTATTACACTAAATATAATATTAAAGCTTTTACATTTAACTCTTTCAAGTTAAAATTAGTTCACTTGAATGATCGTAATATTTATGATAATAATATATTCAATGTATATTCACTTCAAATTTTAACCAAATTGTGTGTTATAGAATTTGCTATTTTGCCCTGAAATTTAAACTTTAAAGCGCAATTATTGGAACTTTTAATAAGGAGGTCACAAGAGTATAATTCCCACCAGATTTTATTCTATTTTATTATATATTGAGACAAGTTTAGTATTGAAAAGTGTTTTTTTTTTTTTTTAACAAATAAGTAGTACGTTTTCATAGTATTTTTTTATAAGAAAATAAAAATTCAGATCAGAGATGTGTAGAAACAAAAGAATTTATTCAGTGGAGAAAATTAATAATTAATTTATTCAGAATAGTCACATGCATTCATAGAGACACGGAATTTTCATATTTAATTCATAAATTCGTTGGTGGGGTCCATTTAAGCCAGCCGCGTTTGTGGTGTCGGTGAAGCGCCGTAGCTAACCTGTCGGCTGGCTCTACAAAACGGGTTACTGTGAGGCTCGCCGTAGGATATCAGCACTCATTATTGGAATTTAATCTGACAATATATAATTCACGGGTTTTAATTAATTCTAATTAAAATCTTAGTTTATCGATAATCGAACTTGATTTAACTAACCTTCATTTCATTTTGTTGTTAATTCTTATTCTAATATCTCGAAAATTGAACGATCGACAAAAGTAAAATTCCTTTTTGTACTACACCATTTATTTATATAAACACTGTCGGTATTTCACTTTCTTTGAATTTGAAAATAAATTATTTGAATTTATCTCCCCCAATCAAGGTAAACTGATTGATTAAATTAAATATTGGTAGCAAAGTGAGGGCCTAAACTAAGGTAAGTGAATATCGAAGTTAGTGGTGTCAAATAAACGAGTTAAATAAAATTTGTATTGCGTCTTTAATCTCTCTCAAACGTTATTTAGGTTAAAATATAGATCACAAACTCAACCCCTCTTAGGTCTATTATCAAAGATTATAAATAGTATTTGCAAAGAAATCACTATTAGACACGACTTGAGATATACAAATATTTTTTACATACTTTTAAGCAAATAAAGACCATAAACACTAAGAAGAGTTGTAAATAAAGAACGAAGCAATTTCACATATAAATTTCTTGCTCTTTTAAAGAATCTCACATCAGATGAAAAAGAAATGGATGGCTTCCTTATATGAACTTGAACTATCTTTTGTTTTTGTTGTAAATTAGTTTTGAGATTTAATTACGCAAGATCTATTTGTTTACCTATTCTTGTATTTAAACAATGTAATAGTTCTTGGGAATGATTTTATTTTGAAAAATAAAAATCTGAAATATATCCGAACTTTGACTGAACAATATGAAACTTTGGAAATGACCTTTTACCCCTGCACTATTTGATAGTATATTTTAAAGGTATATATGTGTCCACGTGGACATAAAAAATATTACATAATTATAAATAGTAATGTGTTCACGGGGCACATATATACTTTTACAATACACTATTAAATAGTTCGGGGAATAAAAAATACACTATTCACAACGACAATTTCGCTCAAAATTAACATATTTTTCGGACCATTTTCCCTTTTATTTTTAACAAGTAGGAGTAATTGAAGAGTTAATATCTTATATGGTCACTCAACTTTGAGTTGTTTACTTAGAAAGTCACTCAACTTTGTTTTATAACTCAAAAGTCATTAAACTATTGATGTTTAACTTAGAAAGTCACTCAATTAGTTATATTTCACTTATAAAGTCACTCAATCAATTTAGATAATTTTTTCATTAAATTTTATCTTAAACTATTTTTAAAGAAACAATAAGATATCTATTTTAATTATTTTATTATCCACTCCAAATATTTAATTATAATTTTTCTAAAAAAAAAGCGTACAATAACAACCGCCCCCCCCCCCCCAAAAAAAAAAATCTCAATTCTAGTAATTGCAAAACTAGAAATAAATTATCAAAAGATTAGCAATAAAGAAAAATTGGAATTGATAAGAAGTAATTTTAAAAAAAAAGGACATTAACGATCTTCTACTATTTTTTTTAACGAAAAGGTAGTAAAAAAACAATAATTAAAATAAGCATCTTATTTATTTTTTAAAATAATTTAATTATTTATTTTGTATTTTTATAAAATTTAATTAAAAAAAGTTATTTAAATTGATTAAGTGACTTTCTAAGTGAAATATAAATAGTTGGATGATTTTCTAAGTGAAACACCAATAGTTGAGTGATTTTTGAGTTAAAAAACAAAGTTGAGTGACTTTCGAAGTAAACAATCCAAAGTTGAGTGACTTTCTAAGTAAACTATTTAAAGTTAGAATGACTATCTGAGGTACTATCTTGAGGGAAATTTGATGGTCCTTTCACTCATTCTATTAATGGAGATTAATAGGACTTTCGTTTTCATCCTTAACTTTTCAATATCAATGATAGAAATTGTGTTGCTACATTTTACCTAATAACAAGAGTCGTTATTTGTATTTCTCAAAGATATTGTTTGTGGCAATATGAATTAAAAGGATAATTAGCAACTACAATTTACAACAAATATTAATACTTATAATAATATGTCTAAAAGATTCCTCAAGATATTGTCAATTTTTTGTCTAGCTAATCTACGTTAAACGAGGGATTAACGTACGTAATTTAGACAAATAGTATTATATTTTTTTGGGTGTGCAAAAATATTAAAAGACATGATATGGACTTGAGATAACACGTTATTGAGTTCAAAAAAAATTTGATGAGCTTCATTGACCAATAGGTGTGTATTCTATGATTTGCCATTAGGTGTGTTTTTTTTGGTTTGAAAAATCCAAGTCAAACTAGGCTTTGGAATGGTAGGAGATATATCAATAATTAATGAATCTCATAAAAAATAGGAGTAATTTAATCTATAAAAATGAAAAAAATACTATAATTAATCTATATTAATGAAAAAATTATTCCATCCATCCATTTTTTTCTTTTTTCTTTCACTATACTATTTTGAGAAATACGACAATAATTAATCAGTTTATAAAATTAATAAATAACTTATCACATTGTGTGTCTATTTTATCCTTATTATTAAATATTACTACTATAATATACACATATATAATAAAGTACAACTGATAATAAAATAACAAAAATAAATAAAAGATATTCAGATCGATACACGAATAATTTAATATTCAATAAGTAAATAAATATCTCGCTCTCCTTAATATTTAACAAGTAGAAATAGACTTAAAAAGTACTAATTCAATCTTCATTTTTGGTAAGCATCATTATTGTATGTGATTAGTCACTCTTTTACTTAATTGTGTTTAATGTCCACTGATCAACAAACTTGATTAATCACCGCTTTCATTAATTAAACTGGACTCTCAATTCTTGATGTTTAATTTGATGTTTCCCTGTTTCACTTTACGTTAGTACGATACTTTCTCCATCTCATTTTATATGTCATTTTTTTTTATAAATAGCTTATTTATAAATTATTATTTTCTTCGTTTTTTACCCTGTGAGTTATTAGTCTTGATACATTTGATGAATTTAGAAAAGCTAAGTAAATGATTCATGTTAATTGATTAAATTAATTAATCAGAATAAATCAATTCATATTCGATTGAAAATTTGAGTACCAAACAAATTAAATAAGGATAGAAGGGTAAAGTTACATTATTTTTAATATAAGTGCAGAGTAAAAATGGAACGGGTGGAGTATTATTTAGAAAGTCAAATAATTTATTTTTCACTATAATTTTCTCAAATACATTTTAAATATTTTTAATGGTTAAATAACTGTGATTTATTCTGCTTTTTTTATAGTTACCTCCACACTTCTTTTTCTTGGTTTTCATTTTACATGCCCTTTGCACACCATTATCACTTTAAATATACAGAATTTCCACTAAAAATTAATTAGTTTGACCTTCATATATTCAGAATCAATAACTTCATTATTACTTTAAAAAGTTAGTAAAAGGAAGAAAAAAAAAGATGAAAGAACTCATTATGAATATTATTCTTTAACCAGTGAAATAGTACTACTCGGGGTAATATAGTTGTTCCCATAAATGACATTTGATTTAAATGAGCTTTATTAAAAACTGTAAACTAAAAAATAATAATTTTTTTAAATCTAATACTTCCTCCGTTTTAAAAAGAATATCTCTATTTCTTTTTTAGTTTGTTTAAAAAAGAACGATCCCTTTCCTTTTTTGGCAACATTTTAACTTTAACTTTTCACGTGACATGTTTAAGATCACAAGATTAAAGGAAGTTTTGGTACATAATTTTAATTTAGAGCCACATGATTACTTTTTTTTTCTTCTTAAACTCTGTTCCAAGTTAAACTAGGCTAATTTTTTTTTTTATAAATGAAGGGAGTATATGTACACCGACAAAAGTGGCCTACATTTCTAGTTTGCCCATGGAATGATATAAATTGTACAAATCCCATATCCAGACTGCAAGTTGCATTGTGGAGTACAATTTTTCAGTTTATTGTTGAAAGGACTCAAACAAAATTATTAAAATAATGCACACATAAGTTGTATCCTATCTTCATTTTTTTATTTATCGCTTTCCCACATTCATAGCAATTTATTATGCACAAATTACATTGACATTTTATCGTCATTTGTCCATTCAAAAGTGTAAATAGATGATAATTACAAATTCAAGAATTAAGAAAATTAACCAAAAATAAGACCCAAAATTAGTTATTGTAGGTCCGCTTACATTTTCATTTTTTATTTTTACAATTTTATTTTTTATCAAAAATGATCATTTTTACTCGATATAAAAAGTTATTTTCTTCTATTTATTTTGTGAGTTATCGAGAAATATAATTTCTATCCAAAAATTAGTAAAGACAAAACAAACCTTTGGCCTTTAGGTTGTTATAATATACCCTTTTTTCAATTGTGCTAGTGATTCTTTTATTAGTATACTAGTAAGTTTTAAAATATTTTTAGGTAACCCAAGATTAAAAAGATTAAGTTTAGAGTTAGAATGATTAAAAGAGACATAATAATTTTTTAAAATAGTGGAAAGTCAACAGTGAATTTTCAAGTTTTTTTTTTTTTTGCCACTCTGTATCTTTGACTGTTGAGAAAACATTTTATTTTTATAACAATCAAATCCAAGAAAGTAGATTTAAAAAATAATTATTTGTAGGGAGCAAGATGGACAACCTAAGTATGGGTTTTCTTTACGCGTCATTTCTCTCTTAATTATTTGCTTCTTTCATATGCAATTGAACTCAAAAATTAACACACATTTATAAATATAATAATATTAATTATGAAAATAAAATCTTATCAATTGGATAGATCTAATTGAATTAGTAGTACTTGTCAAGTCATTAAATTTGAAATTTTGAATTGATCAGTATTATTATATAGTTTGAATAATTGTGAGCTCTTAATTAATCGACAAACTATTTCACATGTACTAAATGATCATTTCCTAATCGACAACTAATTTGAAATTTCCATTTGACATGATGTACGTGCCATAATATACATGACATAAAAATGGTACGTTGGGGCACCTCATGTGTTTGGTTTCGTTATGTTATGTCTGGTGTTTACGAGTTGGTTTTGATCGTTACTGATTAAATTAAATTTTTTTATTAAAATCAAAAACTAAATATTTCATACATTTGTCGATATATTTACTATCAACTTCAATTCGATTCAGTTATTAATCATATATAAAAATAAAAAGAAACAATTCGTTGTTTATTTAAACAATAGAAGAAAAGATAATAATTCCTAAATGCTATAGAAATCAGCACAAAGGATATAAATCACATTCTTTTAAGATAAAATTACCATTTGTCCGTTACAAGTTTATAATTACAGAAATCTCTCAATCTGAGACAATAATATAAGCGTTGATACATTAATATGATGTGAGATACATTACATTTTATACATGATACACTAATTTGATGCGCGAGATACATTAATCTGATGCGAGATACATTAATATGATGCGATGATACATTAATCTGATGCGTGAAAATGAGTGATTTTGAAAATTTATAAAATTAATAGAAAATAATGATAATAAGAGAACTTTAAGGTGGGATTTCTGTCATTTTTCCTATAAATTATTCTTAAAAATATATATTTATGTGTAGAAAAACAAGATGTATGTCCTCCTTTAATGCTAACATGGCCAAGTTGTAAAATAGCTAAAAGAAAAAGGAACAAATCAATGTTTTCTTTATAAATAAATAAATAAAATAATATATTTCTGATTTATTATTATTTATATATATATGCATGAAAAAGGACAAAATTAGTTACGTAAAAGTCAGCCATGATAACATTAGAATCATCGAAAGAATTGCTTTAATTTATACGCGGTTTTACATATGCTACTTTGTCATTTCAACTATTTTTATTTTAAATTTTTCGTCATATATATAATAACTATGTAAACTTGTCTATCTGTATAGCACTAAGTAAACAGCGTAAGAATCTTTGGGTCAATTTGTGACTTTTTAAAATATCTAAAAATAAAATAAATAATAAACCCCTACGTGATTTATTTTAATTTGGTGAAATTATGGATCAACAATATATATAATGATTGTGAATTGGACCTAACCCTTGAAGCAAGTTGAAACAATAATTTAGAAAGAGACCTTTGTGTTTTGTCGGTCCTATGGCTTTACGATTAACAAGTTTTATCATGTGGAACTGAATTGGCAATTTTCTACAATTCACACACCTAAAAAATTAAAATTATCGAATCGAAAATTTCAATATCGCACCGTATTATTATTATTATGCACATCCCTACAAACTTGGGTGGTGATTATTGGTAGTATTGGTTGGTGATAATTGTGGGTAGTAGCTTATCTTGTGGTTGATGACAATAGTTGATCGTTATAGTTAATATTAATAATGATAGTGGGTGATAGTGATAACTAATAGTGATGATGAAAGATAGTAACAATTGAAGATTTTAGCAGTGATAATATACGATAGTGATTGATGATTATATATTAAAGTAATGATGATTATAATAAATAATAGATGTTATGATTGATTGTGAATTGCGATGTTTGATAATAATAGTTGTCTGTGGTAATAATTGATAATAATGAATGGCAACGATGATAATTGGACTAATTGCCAACAATGAGTAGCGGCAAACAATCAGTAACAAAGTAATCACATATTAGATGTTATGAAATATCATCGATCTATACATAAATTCTCAAGTAGATAACATATATAAGCCTTAATCTTTTATATATATTGAAATCTTTTAAATGAGTGTAACATAGATTGGCTACTCAGTAATAAAATATAAATAATTAAGATTAAAATCTAAAAGAAATCATAAGTAATAATTGAAATTTGACCAAGTCTAAGCTTTTCTAAGGAAAGAAGTAGCTAATAATCAAGAAGAGAGAGAGAAAAAAATCAGTTAATTAATAAAAAGACATGTGAATGGTATTATGAGAAGGTTGAATCAACATGTATTTTGTTTGCAATGTGCCAATAACATTTAAGCATTATATAGTAAAAGAGATGGAGACTCATCAAGTGATTTTGACTCACACAACACCCATTACCACTCACCACTCATTTTATTTAGATGAGAGACATATTCTTGACTTTCTCAATTTTGTCCAATTCGTTAAAGACACTTATAATTAGCTCTATCTAATTAGGAATGTAATGTTTCTTGGCTACATTTTAAATTCATCTAAAATACGTTACATTTAGCCCTAAAAATGTGTATACCATGTGAAATTGGGTTATGTTTTTATAAAACTCTTTACTTTCTTCTCTCATTCGATGCAAGATTCGTCTAAAACGTCACATACACCTCAGTTTACCAATCTAAAAGTTTGTCAATCTTACTCGACCTGTCCTTTGTCAGAGGTTTCAAACATTTTTTTATACCAACCTTTAGAATTTGTTCCTTTCACTCCCACTTGGTCTTTTAATCAATCATGTTAAAATGTTCTATATAATGTTACGTGACGTATTTCGTTTGACTGAAAGAAGAATAACAATTGAGCCATAAGCTACTAGTACGTTTTAATGATGCTTTATGTCAAATTTTAATTTAATTCGATTACGTTTATAGTTCATAGTCATACCAAATTTCTACTCCATGAAAAATTGACAAATAGAAAATTTATGGTTATTTGTGTACTTCAAAATTATGTTCATAGTTCAAACTACAAAGCATAAATTATTGCCAAACATTACTCATTAGAGAATCTTTACAATACTATTACGTCCTCGACTTAATTCTAAACAGAAGAAAGTTTGAAATATTTCTTACAATTACTAGTGACAATTACATTTTATCACTCTTTATAAATACCGCTAAAGCTTATAACGATATTGAATCAAATGACGATTAATTAATACTGATAAAGATTTTAACATTTTTTATTAATGTTTATATTTATTACTATGATATTTTTTCTTTTTGTTGTAGTGTAATAGTGTACAAAATTTTAAATATTAGTAGTACATATATATATAAGTTAAAATTCATATGATTGAGAAATATGTAATGTCTTTCATGAATGAAACGTAGACATGGAAATAAAGGCCCACTGTCCACCCTATCATAGCCATTAAGGTCTCAAAAGTTGCATGTGCAGTGTTTAATTTACAAGGCAAATTGTTTTCTTAGTGACAAAGAAGCTTGTGTATGTGTAGGCATGGGGGTCCCTAAATGCTCTCTTAATTCCTATCCCTTTTTTTAGTCATAGAAAACAATAATTCAAGTATAGTACCCATGTGGTTTCTTTCTTTTGCATCATATATATCATATGTGTGACGTCTAATGTAATAAAAATTTAACTTTATGTGTACATTGAATCATATGGGCATTAACAAGAATGAGATCTTGACACTTTCTTCAAGAAATTAAACATGGTATGTGATTGTTACATTTACTCATTTTTCAAACAAAGGACATGAAATTATGAATCAAAATCATTATTTTGTATAGGAGATAATATTCTAACTTGTCATATAGTGATTCTATTTTACACTTTACTCGTCAAACATAAAGGTCATCATGAAAATTAGCAAAAAATAGACAAATTATCTTTAAAATGAGTTGGTCTTTTAACTTTTGCCCCTCATATTTCACATTTTACAAAAAAAAATTCTCTTTAGCGACTTAAGTTCTGCTAGTGGGATATACGTTCTTTAAAAGTTGAAGTCAATTTAGACAACCATCTAGCCAAAAGATATTTTTTAAGCGGGTGATAAGTTAAAAGACCAACAAAAAAATAAGGGCATAAGTGTCAATGACCTGAAAATTAGATGTGTCTTTGATGAGTTGACTTGAATTTAGATAGGTCGAAAATGGTTTGGTGCACTCAAAAGTTACTTGGACTGAAATAAGATGTACCAAATTGCACTAACTTAAAATATTTGACAAGATTTCTCATGAACTAATTTATGCTACATATCAACCTAAATATTAATAAGTTTTAGATTAAAATACGTGAGATTATCGACCCACCAAACTTAAACAAGTAGAAGAAGTCATGTTATCGTGAACAAATTTTGCCGCCCATAAAATAAATTCTTCATTTTATTCACACCTTTGGTAGAGCAGAGTGGGATCGATTAACTAATATATAGTCTTGTTTCCATGTGCTTTTTATTCAATGTGATTAGTTTAGCCCATAATGGCAAGTAGTCTTTGTCACATGATCAAACGGGCCATTACGTCTTTCTTCAAGAGTGTCTTCGGTATCGTTGAAAATATTTTTCAATTTTTTGGTTGGTTAAATATTATATAAAGTATTTTCTTTCGAAAAATATATTCTTCAAAAATGAGGAAAATGACTTTTTTAATTACTTCTTTCTTCAAGAGAGTCTTCGGTATTGTTGAAAATATTTTTCAATTTTTTCATGTTTGATTGGTTAAATATTATGTATAAAGTATTTTCTTCAAGAAAACAAGTTCTTTAAAACTGAGAAAAATGACTTTTCTAATGAAATTGTACAGATTGTCATCTGGTGTTCGGTACCCATATTGTTGCTTGATTAAATTTGAATTTACAACAAAAACTAGGAAGCCCCACATTTGGAGGGAAGGCAAAGCGCTCCCTAATAAAAGCGACTTTACACTCAAACCAAACGAATCGTAGGTTTTGACTTTAAGCATCTATTGTTAGATCCTAAATATATTAACTACTCAATTCTCTTCTCTCGAAGTAGATGATTATAAACAAGTAATAAGTACTCAGAATCATGAGGAGTTTAAAATATGAAAAAACACCCAAAGCATTTAAGAATACACCAACCAATATCAAATGGAACTCATTAGGAAACAAACACAAGTAATTATAATAGTTACCATATTTGGAAAATGTCTTGATGTCAAGGCTATGGAAAAAGTTGTGTTAATTAATAAGGTTAAGACAAAAAAGTTGTATGTGTTTGAAGAAATCTATTGAAATAAATCATCAATTATTAATTTAGAATTCAGTAACTTAAAAAATTAGAAATCAAAATTCATAAGTTTCAAATTAATTTTTTGTCCTTGAAATCGTAGTATATATTTAAATCTCTTGTACAATAAAAAGGCCGGTTGGATTCATAGAGTGGATGGAATGGAATGTCTTTGAGTAATGCTATGGGGATTGGAATACAAAATTTTGTAGTTGTTGTAACAAAAGTTGAAGAGATTTGGTTTATAGCCAAATTACAAATGTTACTTTAAGTTATAACAGAAGAAATTAAATGGTCTTCTAGGATTACTTACAATTTTAAATAGAAGAAGATGACTTTTTCAATCTCCTTATTATTTTAGATATCGATACTAATAATTTTTCTAACGAAAATGAAACATTCAACAATAAATAATAACTTACGATAACAATATCGGAACCTAGGACCAAACTCCAGTTTGCTAAAACATCCTTTAGTTTACAATTGGGCCATTGATGAATTACAGATCTTCCGGCCCACTAAAAATGAGGGGAAAAAAAGCTTAGTGGGGTGAGAGAGGGTCGAACTCTCGACCTCAGGATTACTCAGAAGCTATGAGACCTACGCGCTAGCCAACTGCGCCACCACCCCTTTTTGTTTCATGACTAATTAATATTATTATATAATCAATGGACTAAGAAGCTATATGTTATTCTGCGAGATGGAGTAGTTATAATTCATTCTTCAACATTTTAACTACAGATTGCACTATCATTTTAAGTAAACATAATGTCTAGGTTGTATATAATAGTCACAATCCACTTGATGAAAATAGTCAATTTATATATCCAACCAAAAGCTGAAATTTTTGCTCATCATTTCGAGGTAAACAAAGAATGAACAACATTTATTTATTTATTCACAAAGTTACACAACAGACTAATAGCTATTATTCAATGAAGTCGAGATGAAGGCTTAGCTGTTTTTCTATTTACAATGAAAATGAGTTTGAGTTATAATTGTCGCATTAATAGGTAACATAATAAGTATAATCCTTTCATTTTTTACGTTTGTTATTTTTTTTTGGCCTTGATACTACTAATTAACTCAGCTAATCCTTTTCTTTAGAAGATTACCGCAGAGAGATTGCATATCATGTCTACATGAAAGTGGAAAATGATTGACAACTTGATATGGTAGTAAACAAGTTCTGCTGAAGGGAACTCAGATTTCAACTACAAACGGCAGAACCAGTTCTGCTGAATCATATATACTGGAGGGTACTTTACCTCTCTGACATGCTGAGAAGCATATACCTGATACGCATTCTTTAAATGAGGATAATAAGCAATGTCCATGTACTGCAAATTTTGGTTGACACTAAGTTTTATATGAATTTAAGCTCTTCAAGGTAACTTATCTTCTTAAAGAGTTACAATTACTTTTTGTCTATCCACCCTACTCCAAACACAAACAAGAAAAAAAGAAAACAGAAAACCGAGATATTCATTGATCAATGATATGATCATTATGCCATGTAACTAGGATATACAGTTTTGTGGTTCAATGAACTGTTTACATACTTTTTGCACCTTTCTTTCACCAGACCGCAAGAACAAATTTAACGCTAAAAGGAATAGTTTGTAACCTCAACATCAGCTAATATTCTCTACTTCATTTTTATTAGAGACAATTTGTAAATGGGATGTGAATTAAGACCCTTCTAAGCCTCACTTCTTGCTCTACTCCCCAAAGTTGCTCCCCATGTTCTAATCAGTGTAGTTCTCTCCTCTCTCCTCTGCCCCCTTTGCGGCCAGCAACAACATCATCTTCCAGTTTGCCTTCTTTCTTTCCTACAGCAGCAACATCATCTTCCAGTTTGCCTTCTTTCCGATCATCATCAGCAGCAGCATCAACTTCTACTTTGACTTCTTTCTTTCCTACAGCAGCAACATCATCTTCCAGTTTGCCTTCTTTCCGATCAGCAGCAGCAGCATCAACTTCTACTTTGCCTTCTTTAGGATCAGCAGCAGCAACATCTTCCAGTTTGTCTTCTTTCCGATCAGCAGCAACATCAACTTTTACTTTGCCTTCTTTAGGATCAGCAGCAACATCAAGTTTATCCTCTTTGAATGAATCTAAATTATGTATAGAGCTTGGATTTATCAGTCAGCGAAAAACTCATGCTATCGAGTTTGGTCCTTCATACAAAGGCAAAAGTAGACTTAACAGAACAAAGATCAAAACAAAAGATAACTAGATAACCATGGCATAGTACCAGTTTTGCAAGTAATAAGAGAAAATCCCTACTAAAGACACAACGAAATGAGACATAACGCTACCAACTAGAAAACATCGAGAACAGCCTCTTCAACAATCTTCTTCAGACTCTAAACAAGGTCCTTGTCAACAGTCCGGTATGATCAACGATCTCCAGAGGCAAATGAAACTTTTAGCAGAGAAACGAGAGGAACAACCACTAAGGAGAACTAATTAGACTCATAGGAGGAATGCTCAGTAGGCAGCTTACCTAGGGTGCAGGAGTAGAAAAGGATATAACTAACTTTTACGTCCCACTTTACCAATTTTCATTCCAAAAAACAGAAAATGGTAAAGGGGAAAACAACTTTGAGAGGAGGAAAGTATGAGTTAAATCCTATTCAAAGTTTTAAAACGAAAAACAAAAAACAAGAACACAGATGAAATGAACGCTGACCAGCCAATTCAGGCATCATGTAAGGGGTACCTAATACTCTATACAGTAGAGGATTTGATATTAAATTGCAAAAAAGGATCCTAAATTCAAGAGCAGAGGGCCAAGAATTTGATTAGTGTATAAAACAAAAGTCTGAAAGAAAGCTGTCCACCTAATCAAATCAGAGCTCTACTATATTATGTATGTACAATATGTTTGACAAACACAGAAGCTAACTGACTATAAAGAGAGAGAAAAGGAAAACAACCTATTAAGAAGAGTATAATCAAGAACCGAGAATTCAACATCACAGGTAATGTGATTATCAGCAAGAGCATCAAAGATCATTGAGCAACCAGTCCTGCGGACTCAGCAAAGAACTGCCATTATGCCGAATACTGCAATAGTTTCTTCTGTCCATTGACCTCCACTAGAACATAACTACATAAGACTAATCAACGTCTGCACATAAGACTAATCAACTACTAAATTTAACAACGTCTGCATATAAGACTAATCAACTTCAAATCAACCCTGAAATGTTGATCTACCCACCATTGTTTAGCCAACCCACTGTAACAACTATTGTAGCCCTTACGAACATTGAACCGGAGCTGCTCTCCACCACCACAACACCTAACCAACTTTCACCAATCAAGCTAAAGACTGATTTATTAACCTATATACAATCTACTAAAAAGATACTTGGAAACTAGATAACTGTCTTATTTATTCTTTACTAGCCCCTCCCCAAGCATCCCTCAATCCATAATTTCAAGATTGAGAATGCGACGGAAAGTCTGTGTCGCAGAGTCAGTACTGTCAGATAAAACTCCTGGAGATGGGCTGCGCTCCCGGGTCGGGGATGCAGGTGTAGATTTAGCAAACGGAGGCAAATCAATGCCAACAACAACAAAGAATCCAAATCGAATAGAAGCTTGACCCCTAGCTCTATCATAGTAGTGATTCCTATGCTGAGAAACAACAAGAAGTGTCTCCATTTCTAAATTAACAATAACTGATTCAACTCCCAAAAAACTCAAGATCTATCAAGCAAGTACAAAAAGAGTCCTATCAAGCAATCCACTTCTTCTATGTATTACTTCCTACACAATTTTACACCAACATATAACAAGAAAGCAAGAAATCATAACTCCCAAATTACTATCAGATCGAGTAAAAACCAAATAATGCTGAAAACATAAACAGGCAAAGAGAAAAACGAGAACATCGACGGCATCATAAGAACTAATTGATACAAAAAGATCGACAATAAACAGTTTACCTTCATGTGAATCCTTCATATTATAAATCTGGTCCAGATTATTCTGTATACTTTCAGCAATAGCAATAAGGGCTGCAATATCAGACTTTTTTGTACATTTTCCTTTAATAGAATTTAGGCTGCCGTTCAAATTGTTCAATATGCCTTGAATAAGTTTGAATTCCTTCGATTCTTCGACATTTCGATTATAATCATCAATGCGACGACTAAAATCATCATATTCATCCATTTCAGCTTTCTTACGAGCCTCGTACTCTCGTATATCATCCGGGCCAATTTCATAGCCAAAGTCATCTTCACTGGTATACGGTCCCTGTCGTTGATCATCCATTTCTGAAATAATCTTAAGCAAATTAAACTTACAAAACGAACTCAATTCAAACAAATTATACTTAAACTGAAAATGAAAAATACCTTGGAATTGTTCTTTGCTTTCTGAAGAGAGAGAGAGGGAATTTTTGGTTTCTAAAAAGAGAGACGATTTTGGCGCCACTAACAGAATGAAAAAATACAAAGAAGCATCCAGTATATGAGTATGATTTTTGCAGAGTAGTTATAACCGCCTTAGCACGTGTATTTGTATCCCACGTGCCAATTTCAAGATTATTTAAGTTTTTATTATTACTGTATTATATTATAGGTCATTAGTCACTTAGATAAAGTAGGTGCTTAGGGGTGATAGTTTGAAGAAAAAAAATATGGAGTATTACTATCGCGAGTTGATTTAGGTAAAAAATTAATTGATATAACTGATGTTGAAAATTTGGCGGCAAAAATTGCTTGTTTATTTATTTATAAGTTGAATAATTAAAGTGTTAGTTTGTGCACTATGAAAATTAAAGGTCAAAGTTAAAATTTGAAGTTAAGTTTAGGATTCAAGTATTATGTCTTTAGGATAACGTAAAATTTATTCGCACCGGATGTTTACACCAATTCAATACATGCATGTCATATGTTTAAATTTACAATTCATTTTTACTTAATCTTAATTAATTAACATGTGTTTTACTTTATTAAATCACGTAATAATGAAAATTGCATTAATATGACATAAACACCCGATCTGAGTAAGTTTTTTCCTTTAGGATATTCTGAACCATGATGGCTGAAAGACAGGTTTACGGCTAGAATTATAGATAGGAATTTATTGAGCTCAGTAGCTTCAGTCAATAGTTTTATATATGTAAATGTTGAATATTTTTTAGTGTGGAGCAGAGAAGGAGTCAGAATTTCAATAAGAGGGTTCATAATCTATAGAAATAAATAGCCGAATGGGGTTCAACATCTATTATATATACATATAAACTTATTTTAATCATGTATAAATAATATAATTTTTCATCAAAGGGGGTTCGGATGAACCCCCTTAATGCAATGTAACTCCGCTCCTGCTGTGGATACGACAGAGCACTATCAATTTCTCACAACTTGAATTTTATTATATCAAAGTAAGAACCCGCTTCGCTCTTACAATCTTTACAGGCAACTCTCTCTTATTTCATACTCACTTGTTTGCTCTCTTGCTTACTTTCTTGCTTGGTTTCTTTCTTTCTTTGTTTGGTTCAACTCAAATGGACCACCTCTATTTATAGGTGGTGTTGGAAGAATCTAGAGAGATACATACTACTCTCTTCTAGAATATTCCTAACAATTTTTTTCTAGACCTATCTTTTCTAGAACATTTCTAGACTATTCTATCTAGAATACTCATTCTAGAGATCTTTCTTCAATTCTTCACAATTTCGGAATATTCTAGATTTTTCTTGACTTATCTTAAGTAATAATTAAGTTGGTGATGAATTCTTAACACTCCCCCCTCAACACCAACTTAATTTTTTCTTTTCGCCTGTTGTGAGCGATTTCTGAAACTTTGCAAGCATCATGACGTCCGTGCTCTTTGAGGGTCTCCTTCTTCGTCGGATTATTCTGATCCCTACTCTTTGAAGCTTCTTCAAAGGTAGTAGCCTTTTTTATGTTAACCACCCCGGTTAATGCTGCATCTATGTACATGGTGTTTGGACGCTTCAGTCTTGTAGACCACCTCAGTTGGGATTGTGACTCTTCTTGGACTTCTTCTTGCAACTCATCTGATGTTTCATAAGCTTCAGTTTGGCATAAGCTCTTCTTTTCCTTTTGTGAAGATACCTCCTGGTTAGATTCTATCTTAGATTCAAATACCACATTTCTCGACACATATGTACGATTTGTGGTAGGGTCAAAACACTTTTTTTCTTTTCTTTGTTCGTCGTATCTAACAAAGATGAAACGAACAACTTTCTTATCAAACTTGCTGTAGAGATGATCTGGCAAGAACACATAACACACAACCAAAAATTCAAAAGTGGATTATAGTAGGAATCATCTTTTTAAGTTTTTTAAATGGTGAGATGAATCTCAATCTTGCTTGCGGCAGCCTGTTGGTGATGTGGACAACAATTTTCATGCATTCTGCCCAAAATCATGCTGGTACATTCATACTATACAACATACTTCTGCATATCTCCGCCAAATGCCTATTTTTTCTTTCAGCCACTCCATTTTGTTATGGCGTACTTGGGCAAGTTAATTGTCGCCTTATCATCTTCTCTTTAAGATAATCATTGAACTCTCGTGACGTGTATTCTCCCTCATTGCCCGTACGGAAACATTTGATTTTTCTTCCGATATCATTATCCACAGTATATTGGAACTTTTTAAACTTCTCAAATACTTTAGATTTCTCTTTTAAAAACTAAATCCATATGTACCTTGAGAAGTCATCAATAAATCATGTAATCATGTAACGGTAACCCCTGATGGAGGACTGCTTCACTGGTCCAAACACATCTGAGTGTACTAGCTCCAATGGCTCCTTCGCTTGATACTTCGATTCTCCATAGGGAAGTTGATATGCTTTCCCATTTTGACATTCAGTACATATAATGTCTCCTCTAATCTCAAGCTTGGGAAGACCTTTTAATTTTGATTGTTGCATCATGACTTTTAGTTTTCTATAGCTCAAAGTGCCCAAGACGTGCATGCCATAGATCAATTGTTTCATTACTCCGCGTTTTCTCAACATAAAAGTTGGGGCTGATGCTTTGCGAGTTGATTCAGGACAAAAATAATTGATATTATGTCCTTCGACTTTGAATGTGTACAAATAGACACATAAAGTTGTATAAAATAATAAATTGAACAAATAGACACAGACGTCCTACATGACATCCTGCGTGGAAATTTGTGCCCTACGTGTATTTTGACACATGGGACTCGTGTGTTTGTTTATTTAATTATACAAGTTTAAGTGTCTATTTGTGTACTTTCAAAGTTAGAGAGTATAAATGTAAAATGAGACTACGTTAAAAGGGTATATTTATATAATATGCCTTTTTCCTTGGACTTGGATAGAAAAATCAAGTTTGTTCTGCAAGTCAAAAAAGAGGTGAAATACGCCTATGTTGTCGATAAGAGAAGAGTATAACTCAACTTCAGTAATTATATGCTCTATGAATTTATTTCCACAAATGGATGTCAACTCTTATAACGGAAGATAAGAAAGTGAAGAATGAAATTTTGGATAAATAAGCAGTCTAGATTAAAATGGATTGTCTCCTCAAATCAGTTAATATGATCGTTTTGCTGGAAAAAAATGATAATATAATTAAATCTGAAATATGCAAGATAATAATGATTTGAATAATTAAATCCATGTACTAATCAGTGTAGATCAGCAACAACATCAACATCCATTTTGTCTTCTTTCAACTCTTCAGCACTGTTCAACTGCAGTTTATACTCTGAAATATATATATCATATAGACTTTAGGTTAAAACACATGCTACATTGAAGTAAAGTAGATTATTTGTTTCACTTTGCATGCAACAAACAAAATCCAAAATCCAAATTTCATTCAAACTAATTTATTTCAGAATTAGATACCCAGATTTCACTTAAAAGGAATTGTTATGCTCAAATTTCTGACTGGAATGGAAAATATAAACTTTAGAACGTCATAAATTGTTACTCAAACAAATAAACTAGAAAATCACCAACTAATCAAATTAGAACAAAACTTTTTGACGTAGAAAAATCTACTTATCACATCAAAAAGTAGAACAAGTACTTTTAAAACGTAGAAAAGACTATTTGCAAACAGAAAATGTAAGATATACCATTATCATTCTTCTCAACAACATCTTTCTCAATTTCAGCATCAGTCATTGTATCCCTGTTCTCCTCTGAAACTGATAAACCAAAATAAAACTTGAAATATTTATACTAAACCCTAAAATTGATACAAACAAATTAATTAAACCATACATACATATTTTCAGAATCTCGTCCACGTTCTTCTTCATACTTTTAGCAATACCAAAAACGGTTCGATCAAACCTTGTTTTACATCTGGCTTTAAGTAAATTGAGTTTAAATTCTAAATCCTTCAATATCCCTCGAACAAGTTTGACTTCCTTCGATTCATCATCATTTTGATGATACAGTTTGGACCTTTTCCTAGGCAAATCATCCTGGCCGATACACATTTCTGTGAACAAATAACAGAGAATCGGAACGAAATTGTATAAACTAAAAATTAATAATACCTGCAATTCTGTTATCGCCTCTCTTAAACAAAAAAAAAAAAAAGAAACGGAAAGAAATATAACAGAAACGCCGACTAACTCGTGTGATTTTGGCGGAGACTAGTTGTATCAAGGTAATTATCCCACTACAATTTAGGAATTTTAATTTTATGGGTCTTCTAACTTTTTTTAATTTAAATTATTATTATTATAATTATTTTCGTATTTAATTTAAAGACAAATTTGATTTGTGTACGTATTATTTATAAAAATTACCAGGGTAATACAAGAATTTTAATTCTATATTTCAAAAAGATAATAATTTTAAGTTCTTAACCATTACTTGAAATTTCAATAATCCCGTATGAAAATGGTATTAATATTATATAAGAATATATTTTCAATTTATACACTTTTACTTGAAAGAAAATAAGCAATTTATATACATTTGTAAATATTGAAACCAAAAATATATCAATATCATAGATTAGTTTTATTTTTAACATTATCATAGACATTGAAAATTTGTGGAATTCTGCAAGTTGCATGGCTAACTCCATTCAGGATTCTTAAAATTTGTAGGACTCTGCAAGTTGCATGACCTGTTCAATTTTAATTGAATTCTACAAGATGTATTTAACTTCATTCAGGATTCTCACAGGCTATCCATGTAACGTTTCGAAAATTTCTAAGTTAAGACTCGAACTATTTTTATTAGTGAATAAGATCATACCGAGTGGTTCTTAATTGTTCTTAGGTGTTAAGATCAACTTTTTAGAGTAGAAATAATTTTGGAGGTGAATTAAGGTCACTAGAATCCCTAGTACAAAGTTGAGTCGAAATATTCTTTACAAATTGAGTTTGAAAATGAGATTTTACAGTCAACTTCAACATATCTATCAGCATAAAATAAATTAGGTGGTCCATGATCTATCAAATTAATGTAATTGACTAATTTTATTTTTAAACACTCCATATCATGCGGAATTAATATAGAAGACCAATTTTTCTGAAACAATAAATTAAATCAAAATTATATAGCATATTCATATATATATATATATATATATATATATATATATATATATATATATATATATATATATATATTAATGGGAAAAAGGAAAAATATACCCTCAAACTATCGTAAATGGTATGCACATACCCTCCGTCATACTTTTGGGATATTAGTGCCCTTTTCGTCCAAAAATTTGAGCATATATGCCCTTTATTCTAACGAAAGACTAAATAGGGACACGTGACACAATTTTATCCGTCGATACATGTCGGATCGGTGGATAAGATTATGACACGTGTATGTCTGTAAGTATAAAGGGTATATATGCTCTAGTTATTGAATGGCAAGAGCACTAATATTCCAAAAGTATGACAGAGGGTATTTGCATATCATTTACGATAGTTTAAGGGTATATTTTTCCTTTTTTACCCTGTATTAATTGACGAGAAAGTAATTGAAACATTTGTTTGAAATCAATTAATGAACCAATTGTATGCAACAGTTATAAGTACGTACTTGAAACATTTGCTTGAGACCACAATACATAAGTTATGTACAAAATTTGGTGCAAAAAGTATTAAAATGCAAATAGACGGTTAAAAACATCAACACGCATATTTAATTAAAATTAAGGAAGACCAAAAAAATAATTCAATAGTAAGTTTTTTTGTTTTTTTTTTTTAAAGGACGATTACGGGAAAATGGTAAAGAAAGAAATGCTGCAGATCGCGGAAAATACAAAAAATATTGATTATGGGAAGTAGAAAATAAATTGAGAGACGAATAAGGAAATTAATTATATTGACAGTTACAAATCCTTTAATTATGGTCTATCGAATAAATATATTCTCTCTTAATTGTGATATTTATTATCTTATATTTTCATTTTACTAGGAAGTTGTTATGTTACATATTGTCAAAAAAGGAACACATTTCAGATAAAACATATCTCGAATATGAGTATATAGAAATAAAACATATCTCAAATACGAATATTTAAAAGAGAAACATATTTTGAATAAGTGTATCTGGAAGATGAACCTATATTAGATATTGAAAGAGGAAGCTCAATATTCATCAGAAATAAATTCAAATTTTGAAAAATTAAAGTCACTTTGTTGTTGATCGAAAATAAACCGAAGAAATTAGATTATATTTTATTTTTATTTTTTTAGAAGTTGTTATATTATATATACTCAAAAACTATTAAAGAAATGATTTCCTACTTAAATTAAGCATTTTAGTTATAATTCTTAATTAAATATATATTATACTTTTTCAAATATTACTTCTGCTAATATTTGAAAAAATTGTGAATACTAAATTGTTAGATATATAGCAACAATTGATGGGAAAAAGAGGGAAAGAGAGAAATTTGAAAAGTTGAGAACTTGAAAAGTTATCTTATGCTTTAATGAAAAGGCATTTGTCCCTCATCGGTGGTGGAAAGAAAAATAGGAGAGTTTAAATATAGAAACACTCCTATTAATTGTTAAAAGGGTTGGAAAGAGAGACCCCCCTCGCGCCGTTGTCGCTCGCTCGGCTTGGCTTTGGCTTTGTCAAATGACCGATCGAGAGATTATTTTTGGATAAAGTTTGTCTTAATTATATAATTAATTAAATTAAATGGCCAATATATTTTCAATTAATTAGTTGAAAACGTTTTCAGTTATTTAGTTGAAATTAACCGAAACGTTCAATTTTTTAGTTGATTAATCCGACCCGACTCGGATCGACGCGTGACCCGTTTGAACTTAAAAACTTTCCCGTTTTATTTAAATTCCCGCTATGACTGTTCTGAAAAGTTGCAACTTTCAGGAAGAGTCATTACCATTTCAAAGGTTGCAACCTTTCATTAATGGTTGTGAGGATTCTGAAAGGGTTGCAACCTTTCGAAACTTGTTCCTCTTGCTTATATATACCTTTCACTCTTCAGAATTTTTCTTACGAATTTTCTAATATCTTTTTCTTCTTCTAGCACAACAAATTACTTCGTGTATTTTACTGTTGTTGATTGATTCGCTGACACCAGAGTTTTAGGTATTTATACTCTGGTGATTGAGATCATTTTACCCTGGGAGGTCATTTTCCAAATAAAACCTCGGATACTAGAGGGGAATAATTTCCTTAAGGGGATACTGTGAGTTCAGTAGATTTTTGATCTTTTTCCTATTAAAAATTTCCAGATTCTGGTACGTGTTTTTACAGATTTTAATTTTTACTTAATTGATTTTTGTTCATCTTTTGTACTGATTCTGAAAACTTTAGTTACTTCGTGTTTCTGTAAAGTTTTATCAGAATCAGTAATTCTGTTTTTTCAAACACAGATTGGTAACACTTGTAATTAAAATTTAAATTAGTGGGATTTATTTTATTTGCGTCTCAAGTATATTACCGTTACAAATCTTTTAATTCTAGAACGAAAAAGGATTATATTTGCCATTGAACTCTTAGAAAAAGGTCTTTTTACCCTTCGTTATACTTTTTTGATATATTTGCCCTTACCATCCAACTTTAGACACATATTTGCCCTTATATAGTTAAATATTGCATCACCATTTTATTAGTCTACGTGGCTCCATGTATATATATATTTTTATTATAAATTTTTAAAATTTTTCTATTTAATATTCTACCCGACCCATTTAGTAAAATCCGACCCAATCAAAATAAAGACCCAAACTCGATTTCAATACCCATTGCCCTAATTTCTGTACTCATCATTCTTGCAACGCTTCTCCTAGTATAAAATTAATTTTTTTTCGTGCAATAATTTAATCTATGTATCCGAATGTTTTGGTGCTATATGTATGAGGTATTAAGAAACCTGTCCCGTTAAGTACTCCCTAAATTCATCCCAGGACCGATGCACTTTGACAATAACATATCTGTTGTGAAAAATTAGCAGTTGAAAAATTTATGAAAATCGACAACTTACGAGATCTTGTCAAAACGACCTTTTTGTATACGCTTTGATAAAACTTTTGTTTCTTCTGAGATTTTGTAAAGCTAAGGAGAGAAAGTTGAAGATTGTCATCTCTGTATCATCATGTTTTGATGGAGAAACTAATGTGATGGATGGGTATTGAAATCTGTTAATGGGTATTTATTTTGGTTGGGTCGGATAGAATATTAAATAGAAAATAATAAAAAATCATAATAAAAATATATATACATGTAGCCACGTAGGTGACATTTAGGCACCACGTAAACTAATAAAATGCTGATGCAATATTTAACTGTATAAGGACAAATATGTGCCTAAAGTTGGATGGTAAGGGCAAATATATCAAAAAAGTACAACAAAGGATAAATATGATCCTTTTCTAAGAATTTAAGGGCAAATATGACCCTTTTCCGATTCTAGAATAGTATCTCTTACTTAGTATTGATTTATTATCTTATATTTTTGTCTTTTTATTTTATTATTTAGAGATAAGACACAAGAGTATCTTATATTAAGATCAAAATTATAAAATACATTTTAATTAAATTAAAATCATACTATTATTAAAAAAATTAAAAAAATTTATATACTTTTTAACTTACGTGACACCATTCCTAATTTTTTTTAGGTGAAAATGAAGTAATTAACTGGAATTGAAAGTTGCTTTGCAAAGAATGAGTAAAGATAAGAGAAAAACACAATTGTTTCTTTTGAGGTGGAGATTTAAAATTGAAAATAAAATATCAACCCCCTTATCCAAATTCTTTTCAGAGTTGTTACTGGTTTATTTTGATAAATCATAAATAATTTTTTATTATATGCTTAATTAATTACTTTAAAAAAGATAAAAAAAATTCAAAATTTTAAATTTTCAATTCATTCGTTTCATAATTAATAGAGATAAAATAATAAACTCACTATGTCAATAATTATTTTATTAATAAGTGTGTCAATTCAAAAGTGAACAAATAATTAGAGACAAAAAAAACACTAAATATTACTAAAATAAAAAAAATAAAATGCCCTTAAATATTAGTAAATTTCTTCTTAATCATTTTAAATTTATTTGACTTACCTGACATAGTCAAAAGTTCTAATTATTTTTAAAATTTTCTTTTTCATTTAATAAATAACACAATAATCTACTCTAAAGTATTTTTTTTAAAACAAATAATTTATATGTGTAACAATATTAAATGGCTCAATAATTAATGGTAGATTACATAAATTTCATACTTTTAATATGAAATTACAATCTATCACTAAATTTTTTTTAATTACATTAATTATTTAAAAATTTAAATATCCGAATACAATAATTGAAGCTCAGATACATTAATATATAGCCTGCATACAAATACCATCCCGGATACATTAATATATAACTCAAATACATTAAAACTAGATCGGATACATTAAATACTGACTCATATACATTAAACACTAGCTCAGATATATAATATGTAGCTCGAATACATTAATATGCAGATCAGATACATTAAAGAAATAAGGGATTTGAAGATTTTAAAAAGTAATAGGAGATAACGGAAATAAATAAAACAAAAAATATGTATTTCTGTAATTTCTCCAATAATAAATACTTCACCTTTTCTGATAAAAAATAACAATAGTACAACCATAGATTACAATAAAAGAAATGGATTATATTATTAAGTGGATGTTGTCGGATTAAAATTAGGTAATTTAAGTAAAATCAAATAATTTTAATTGATTTGAGTTTTCCATCCAATGAGGGGTATATTTGTTAAATTTATTTAGCAACAACGGTAAAATAAAATAACTTGCTTTTAATGACAGAAGTAAAGTCAACCAATAAAACTAAGTTGAGGGGTAATTTTGACTCTTTTCCCAATTTAATATTTACCTACCTATAACTCTAAGGAGTCGTTTGGTAGGATGTAGTAATTAAAATAGTCCTTGGGTTAAAATTTAATCCATCGAATACTATGTTTGGTAGCACATTTCAACTCAAATCCACCTAATACATGGATAACTTAATTCACCGTATGTGGTCTTATCTAATAATAAAGATACCTAGAGATTATTAATACCATATTTAATAAGCCTTGGATAAGGCAACAAAATGACCGAACTACCCCTCAATTTCTTTATACATTACTCTTCAAAATTAGTAAAGAAACACAAAATGTTCGATTGAATTAGAGTCTCCAAATGAAGTATCATTTCGTGTTGCACCAAGTTACAAGAGAAAGATACCCTTTTTTTCAAAACCCTATTGAAAAGTAAGATCCACTTTTAAGCCTCCACAATTTACTCCCAAGAATTACATTTCATATTTTCATTTGCTTCAGGAAATACAAAATTCTAATCTTTTGAACTTCAACAAGAGGAAGCAAATGTATGTTATTATTCAGCATGTCTTGTTGTCTGCATGAAGTAGGAAATATCATAAAGAGGTGAATTTCCCTTGCTTGTGTTATTTGTCAAGTTTATAAATGTGGCATATGACTACCTGTCTTGATTAAATTTCAAGTAAATGTTGTTTATTTGAATTATGCAGCATTGTTTATCAAAGATTAGCAAAGAAAATGTCTGAAGTTCTATATATTTGTATTTAAAGTACTTTGCCTCAAGTTCGGACAAAAAATGGATGAATTTTACCCATATAAAACTCTAAACACCGCATATCTAAAAATATTTCATGATGACAGGCTTGCAAATTTATACAAATTACGATATAACTTAAAAGGTTGTGCTTAAGGTGTGGCTTCAAGAGAGTTTGACAATTAGTTGTATTGACATATAGTTTCAAATGTACATCGAAAATTGAAATAGACTAGTTGGTCTTCTTTCAAGTGAAGGGTTCAAGAGAAGAAAAAGGATAAAAAATAAAAAAGACCAGTCTCAAACAGGCAAGTTTTTATATGTATTCAACATTTTGTACTTCTTTTAAATAGTATCTGTTTTGTAGTAGTTTTGTAAAGAAAGAAAAGAAAAGAGTTGGTTTTTCTTTTTTTAGTATGAATGAAGAAACTTCAATATATGTATCGAACCCTCAATATTTAAAACATGTGATGTATGACTTAAATAATGACAACATCCAATACAAATATTGCTATAGCGATTGATTTCTCGAAATAGTCGTATTTTAGGAGATAGGATAATGTAATGAGTAATATTGGCCAATGTAATGCACTGAAGCTCGCCAAAGGAATGAACATGAAAATATGTCATAATGTTATACCTGAAATAAAAATCACATAATAATTCATGAGTAAAATTGGAAATAAGCCTCTTGTAGAGTCTTAAGCCATACACAAGACTAGGTTGAAAATAATGAACCAAAGACTTGATAAAAAATAATTCCTGTCTTACTAATTCATGTATTGATAATCTATGCATTATCACTCTTTCTATCAAACGACCCCTAAATCAATTACCAAAGGAAGAGTAGCAAAGAATATAGTGAAGAGTCATACGTTCATTGCATAAGGAAACATTTTGTTCAAGATAAAGGTATCAACTTTCTAAAACTTTTGAGTCAGTGGTAGTCCGGCTTCAAAGGAGTACAACAATGACTGAATGAATGCAAGTATAACTGCAACATCATAAATTGGACTCCATTGATTCTGAAGAATATCCAAACATATACTTCCATCCGCATAAATATTACTCTCTCCTTTTAAAAAAAGAATGATCCTATTTCCTTTTTAATCTGTTTCAAAAAGAATGTTCCTTTCCTTTTTTGGCAACACTTTAACTTTAACTTTCCACGTAGCATGTTTAAGACCACAAGATTAAATGACATTTTGGTACATTTGACATAACTTTAATTTAGAACCACAAGATTAAAAAGTCTTATTTCTTTTCTTAAATTTCGTTCCAAGTCAAATTAGGTCATTCTTTTTTAAACGAAGAAAATAGGTAGGATGAAACATGCGAGAAACAAACCGTACAGTCGGTGACTTGTTATGGTAATCCTCAGAGAATTGAAGAGTCAACTTGAACGTACCACCATCCCAAAGAGAGTCATCAGGACCAAAACATAATGTGTTGTCTTGAGGTGCACCACTAATACCAGCAGGAGGGTCCTGCTGCAACCTTTTGGAATCCCTCATCAACCTCTTTCTACCTGGAGTCGACATTGTAACCACCGATACGGAGGAAACCAGGCGGTGAGGTAGGGTTCAGAGCTAAGGTCCTGTGCTTTGTGTTCTCTCGTAGCTGTAGTTGCCCTTCACTCGAGTGAGGAACTTTCACATATAACCACTAAAAAATAACTTAATTACTCTCTATAACTATAGTTTGATAATTATAATTCGTAGTTACGTGTTATAGGGATGAGAGAGGCGAGCGAGATTGGGAGAGAGGAGAGAGGAGAGAGAGAGGGAAAAGAGTGGGAGACATGTGAATTGTATATGTATATCGGTTAGATAATTGTATATTATATATATGCATTTGTATATTTGGCAAGAGAGATTGGGAGAGGAAGGAGAGATGCGAGTGAGACTGGGAGACGGAATAAAGAGGTGAGTGAGAGAGGGAAGAGAGTGGGAGAGAGGTGAATGGTATATTATACATGTGTATTTGTGTATTTTGACGAATTATACATAGGGTAATATACAAACGTGACTAATTATATAAACTCGAAATCAACCAACATAATTAAAGTATAATGTTAGTCGCTAGTGGTAATAATATCAAACTATAACTATGATAAATAATTAAGAGAAACTTTCACATATAGCCACTTAAAAATAATTAATTACTCTCCATAGCTATAGTTTGATAATTATAATTTGTAGCTACATGTTATATAGAGGAGAGAGGGGAGCGAGACTGGGAGAGAGAGGAGAGAGGCAAGAGAGAGGGGGAAAATAGTGGGAGAAAGGTGAATTGTATATGTATATTGGTTAGATAATTGTATATTATACATATGCAATTGTATATATGGCAAGAGAGATTGGGAGAGGGAGGAGAGAGGCGAGCGAGACTGGAGAGAGAGGAGAGAGGCGAGTGAGATCGAGAGAAGGAGGAGAGAGGTGAGAAAGAGAGGGCAGAGAGTGGGAGAGAGGTGAATTGTATATGTATATAATTGTATATAACTGTATATTATACATATATATTTGAATAAATGGCAGCGAGACTGAGAGAGGGAGGAGAGAGGCGAGCGAGATTGAGAGAGGGAGGAGGTAGGCGAGCGAGAGAGGGCAGAGAGTGGGAGAGAGGTGAATTGTATATGTATATAGGCTAAAAAATTGTATATTATACATATTTATTTGTATATCCTGGCGAATTATACATATACAAACATGACTAATTATACAAACTCGAAGTCAGCCCACATAATTAATGTATAATGTTAGTCGTGAGTGGTAATTATAACAAACTATAGCTATGATGAGTAATTAAATTATTAAATTTTCTTATCTACGTAATTTTCCCAATAATTAATAGTATAAATTAGCTTAACCACGTAATTTTTCCTTTTTAAGTATTTGGTTATTTTATGTTAAAAATTGCAAACATGGGCTTGTATCATTGTGGGCCAAACTTGCAGTTCCATATGGATTTGATACCCCTGAAGCCCATTTTACGAAACCCTAGCTCCCTTATAAACCAAACAATCCGTTTTTCTTCATCTTCTCACACACTCTCTCTAAACCCTAGCTGTAAATCTAATACCTTACAATCATGGCGGAGAGAGGAGCAGGGGATAGAGGAGGCTTCGGTCGTGGATTTGGAGGACGTGGTGGTAGAGGTGGAGACCGTGGTGGAAGAGGTCGTGGCGGCCGTCGTCCTCGCCGTGAAACAGAGGAGGAGAAATGGGTTCCAGTGACAAAGCTAGGAAGGCTCGTGAAAGATGGCAAAATCAGGTCACTTGAGCAAATCTACCTTCACTCACTCCCAATCAAGGAGTTTCAAATCATTGATACTCTTATCGGACCATCTCTCAAGGATGAAGTGATGAAAATCATGCCGGTTCAGAAGCAGACCCGTGCCGGACAGAGAACTAGGTTCAAGGCGTTTGTTGTTGTAGGTGACGGTAATGGTCACGTTGGTTTGGGTGTTAAGTGCTCGAAAGAAGTCGCTACTGCTATTCGTGGTGGAATTATATTGGCTAAGCTATCAGTGATTCCAGTGAGGAGAGGTTACTGGGGTAACAAGATTGGGAAACCACACACTGTGCCTTGCAAGGTTACAGGGAAATGTGGGTCTGTTACTGTGAGGATGGTGCCTGCTCCTCGTGGTGCTGGTATTGTTGCTGCGCGCGTTCCCAAGAAGGTCCTTCAGTTTGCTGGTATTGAAGATGTCTTCACATCTTCTCGTGGATCCACCAAAACCCTTGGAAACTTCGTTAAGGTTTGAGCTTTTAACAGATCTTGCTAATATTATTATTGTTAATTGTGTGATGATTCTTTTACATGTATCTTACTATAGCATAAGAATTGATGCGTATAACATTATAATTGAACAAAAATGTTAAATTCACTATACATTTTGTTTAAAATAGCTAATATGGCACTAAATAGAACATTTGTAAATATCCATGAGTTTTTATGTTATAAAAAATGATATTTCCTATAGGAAAGTTATAACTGTATCAATATTTGGGTACAAAGTTCCCAAATTTCAGAAAAATTGCTCTGGAACTTAGTATAATATTACAGAGATAGTAACAATTGTTAGCCTTGTATTTCCAAATCTTATCATTGTTCAGAGCAAGATTGTTTAGTTTAATTCTTAAAGGATTGATGTATTAAGGGGTCTTTTGGTGCGAGAGAAAAAAATAAGTTGTGATGGGATAAAATTTTTGTATCTTGTTTGGTTGCGGTGCCATCTATATCATATTGATGTTATCCCATGTACATGTTAGCTAACCCATAGATGACTAATTCTGAGTTAACTTTTCCCAACTAAACGACCCTTAGTGTATTGGTTAGATTGGGACAGTGTGTTATTGAATACATTGTTGAGCAAGTCAAATTGTGGGATAGGAGCTGTATCATTATCAATTCTGACCATTTCCTGCAATACTTGTGCGGCAATGTGGGATAAGCACTTTGTTATGTAGAGGGTGTTTGGATTGGCTTATCGCAAATGTTGATCCAAATACCATCTTAGACCTTATTTAAATGAAGGGGCTGCAATATAACTACACTTTTGGCTGTAACCTGCTACTACTTTTATCCAAAACAGGGTTGATGGTATCTGTATAGCATAAAAAGTATTAGGTTTCATTGTGTGTTGAGTCTGATACCACTCATTATGTATGCAGGCAACATTTGATTGTTTAATGAAGACTTACGGGTTCCTGACCCCAGATTTCTGGAAAGAGACTCGCTTCACCAAATCTCCATTCCAAGAGTACTTTGATATCTTGGCAAAACCTGCCAATAAGGTTATTGTCTACGCCACCGAAGAGGCAGCACCTGAAAGGGTTGAGGCTTGATTCATTAGATGTTATGTGCTCTGTTGTTTTGTTCTAGTAGTTTTCTTTATTATGAAATGTTAGTATTCTAAATTTTGACTTCTGTTCTTGAGGGATATTTCCGCAGACTTTCAAAAGATAATGTTCCTTGTTTTGGTTTGTTTTCAACAATATATATGAAGTTTCTTAATTGATCTCATCATATCAGCTGACATGTTAGCATGTTTCATTTTACCAGAAGTATGATTATTGTGTGGTTTGTTAAATTCTACTTGTTGTAAACTCAAATTCACTTTTTTATTTGTAGTTGAGAATTGGTTATGTGTTTTTGCATTATTGCTAAAGATTTTGTATCTTAATATCTCATGATAATTCGATTGCTTATTTATAGTTGCTAGTATGTGATTCATAATTTTTTTTTTAATGTTGTTCTAACTTCTTTTTTACAATTGTAATTTCTGGTGTGATTAATACTCATAATTAATCTAAGTCGTGTGTATATACTGTCAGTTTCTATATAACAAGTTATCATAAACATAAATTTCGTTCCAACTTTAATTATTATGCTATAAATAATATACACGAATTTTGAAGAAGAGTCATATTTGTACTTGTACTATTGAAGAAGGCTAAATATTATCTTTGTGTTACTGACGATTTTTTTTAAATTTCATTTTCTATTTTATATAGGTTTGCTCCTAAGAATTTAATTACTTCCCTTTACTTTTCTTAAAGGAAAAAGGCTTCTATTTCTGTCAAATGACCTGACTTATTCATTTTGGCGTTTTTTTTTTTTTTCTATTTTGATTTAATATCAGTTGTAATTACTTAGCGGTATTCATATAAAGAGGTATATATTTATAATTATATTTATGAGCCGTTTGCTTAGTTTTCCCTTTATATTTATAAACACGTTTTCATTCGTTGTCTAATCTAAGGTCTCATTTTTTCTTTCCGCTACACTAATTTATTTTTAAAAATATGGAAGAGTTGTCTCTTGAGTCACGTATATATTTTTAATTTTCATTTAAAAAAAAATTGGAAGTAATACTTACCAGTTGTCTGGTCTAACTTTGATCTCCTTCCAGATTGATTTTCTTCTTTAGATTTATAAACTAAAAACATGTCAAAGGCTTCATCTTTAGTTCTTAACAAATATACTTTTATATATTCAAAAACGAAATCACCTATAAAACAGTGACAATGCTTATACCCTCGATATATTATGGATATACATTTATTGTACACAGTATATATATATATAAAAATGTGTAATAGTGTATAAGAGGCGCTTATAACATTTTTGTTGTGTAATACAAATTTATACAAAATTGTGTTACGCCAGTAATTTTTCATTATAAAAAATGCCAAAAGAAAAAAGCATTAATGGGGTGAGAGAGGCTCGAACTCTCGACCTCAGGATTACTCAGAAGCTATGAGACCTACGCGCTAGCCAACTGCGCCACCACCCCTTTGTTATTCTAGTAATCGAAATCTTATTAGTCCAATTTTACAAGCAGTGAATAATACGTAAATGCTGATATGATAAATCATTTAGTATTTCAATAAATAAATAAAAAGTAGAGAAGTTAATTGAAAAGAACGTAATACTCCAAGCATATTCTTATTTAGTTTCCATTTATATAGTTTTTGAGCATAAGGTGTTATACAATGAACTATATTACATTTGTAGTTAGATATAAATTTTATCAAATATTTACAAATAGATGAAAGAGAAATTTGGATTCCTCTTTCAAACTGAAAGATTTACATATTTTAAGAAATGATTTGAGCTGAATCACCACATTTGAAAAGATTAATGGGATATTTAAGTATTTTAGAGTGTTATTTTAGCTCAATTACCATATTTGAAAAGATTATCTCACACATATTTACTCAAATTAGTTATTTTGTTTTTATAGTTTCTTAGTCATATTCGTTGAAAATACAAGGAATACATTATATATCAAACACTAATTATTGTTGGAGATTGTAAATAGAAAATTTGTAGCTAATGAGGTCTAATAATGGTCAAACGTCAGTTGTTTTTGAAAATTCCTCTATAAGCAATACTCAAAAGACAAGTTACATATTTGGCCCATTGGCCCAAATATTTATTTTTCTAGTTAATTAAAGGGTATTAATTTTTATTTTTATTTATGTATATCACATTAGAATATGAATTAAGAATTTTTTTTAAAATGTCAATATTTTGGCATTTAATAGTACCCCTTAGCCACTCTTTTAATATTTATTAAAAATATCATATAGCGAGCGAGATTCATTAGGAAAAAGGCAAAATATCGACAGTTTGCTATGTGGTACAATTAAATCAAATGATATTTACACATTTAATTTAAATTAATAGTTTACTATTATATAGAATTTTTCAATAAATTAATCACTACTTTTTATAGAATTTCATTTGAATCACCCACAAAAATAGGAGAAATGCATGCTCATTTTTTGTGGCCTTTCTGATTTCTTTTTGAATCCTGATCTGTATCGATTCTTATTTGTTACTTTTAATGATTTAGTTTTTTTTCATATTTATTGTTATGGTACAATATTATGTAAAAAAAAAATGGTTAAGAGATTGAATTTGAGTATCTTCCATAGTATTTAAAGATAGATACAAAAATTCTCCTCTCTTCTTATATATACTACTAAGAATAGCTCACTTTACATATTATATTCTACTTCTACTCTATAGTATGTAGACAATTATGTAACACACGGTTTGTTATAAATCAAAGAATCAAAATTCCTCAAAAACTCTTTTGTTGATAAAAAGCACTTTCATTTCTCTGTCTGACGCAATATTGAATGGTCTTTTCATGTAATGATTAAATGTATGTGATATATCGAGCAACATCAGACATATTCGATGAAATATTACAATTCTTTACTTCAATCAACAATAAATAAGCTAATAATTCTTGTTCTCTAGTCTCTAGCATAATATATAGTCAAAGTAGCTTTAACGATGTTTCTTTGAGATATATACTACCAAAAATCCAAATCAATAATTAGTTTGAATTTTCTAACTTTAAGTTAAATACAGTTTGTCGACAAGTATAGGAAAAAAAATTGTAGGTAGCAAAATGACAACTCAGTACTACTTAGATTGTCGTGGTCCAAAAATAAATAAACATATTTATATATCTTAGTTATTATTTAGTACTAATTGTAGTAGTACTTTTGTGGTTTTGGTTTATGGCTTGGAAGTTTAATTAGGTCAGTATGATAAGTATGATTTCTTGCTAGTCTGGAATGCATTAATCATTCACAATCAATCAATGAGATCAAACATTTAATTTCTTTAAATAATAATAAAAAAAGACCTAGCATTGGTGGCCACATATTATAATGTGAAATTTAAGAAAATAAGTTTGAAATAGTGAATCGATCTATCACTTCATCTTATTCTCTATTTTGTTCTTTATTATAACGTTAATTTGCTTAGTTTACATATTTACATCCAATCTTGTATGTCGAAGTAAGTATTTGTACACGTGATCATCTCATTTAATAATTTACGTCGTATAATATAATTAAGTTGTAACTCATAAATATTGTAACTTCTAATTAAGTTGCTCAGCGGCGGAGCTAGGTGGAGTTGATGGCTTCGGTCAAACTCAATAGCTTTTTCGTAGACGCTTTATTTATATTAGAAAACTAATTAAATATATATTAAATTAATCTATGAACCCCTAACAAAAATTGATTGACGGTTTAGTGAGCACCTTAACTCTTAATTCTGGTTTCGCCTCTACTCGTGCTTAGAGCTTGAACTTGTTAAGGGTTAAAATTATTTTTGATTAATAACTAAGTTGAGTCTTGAATTGTAATCAATCTAGCATGGACCAAGTTGTCAGATAATAAATATGCGAAATTATGTAATTACAGTAAAAAATCATGTTGAACTACCTATCCACACGTTTTACACGCTTAATTATAAGAAGTTTTTCTATATTAAAAACTGTTTATATAATTAATTAAATAAATAGAGAAAAGATTTCAATTATACACAACTTCATCATAAACAAAATTAATATTAGTCTAGCTCGCACAATCTCAAAATATGTCAATAAAATCTAAGATTTGCTTATGTTTTCAGTATTGTTTCAAATGATTTGAACTTTGCCTAGAATATTACGTCTACTCACTCCTATTAGAGTTGATCTCTCAATATTAAAAGAAAATGCATTTTCAAATATTTTTATTTTTGAAATATTGCATTAAATCTCTAACATATCAACTGTAGAAAGAACGTGCCAATGTTGAGTATCAATATCTTTTCATGAAATATCTTAATCATTTGACGATTTTAATAAAAATGTTTATCCTAGGAATTACAAAAATCTGGAAAAATAAATGATTCTAAAAATTGTAAAAACAGTTGAGTGATTTTGTCAAAAATTAAAAGTTACTAATAATTAAAAGACTTTTTCTCAAGTATCGTTACTGACAACAATAATAATATATTTAGTATAATTTCACAAGTTCAGTTTAGATATTTTCATTCACATCGTATCACATCGGCTACCTTAACAATAGCACGAGTAGGTCAAAACGAGCGCTCACTAAAATTTCTTATTTCGTAGGCATGTTTTAGAATAGATTTATTCGAAAAATGACTTTTTAGTACAAAATATTTTGTGAGTACTAAGTACTAACTTTTTAGAAGAATATATTTATAGGACACATATGGAAGTTTCTAATGAATTTCAACCAATTAAAGTTGAAGTGACTATAGTCCAGTTATTTCGTGTTAACAATTTTATTCATAAACTTTTAATTATAATTTCAAGAAAGTGTTAAAAAGTGGAAGACACGATCATTACTTGAGATTTCATTTTATGTTCTAAATGTAGTCCAGCCAATATTACACCAGAAATATAATTAACTATCCACATGGATAGCAATTAAATTATGTTTGGTAGATACATAACATAAATAATAATTGAAGCATTACTATAACAATAACATGTTCATTATAATTGCACAATGATCAAATATAATTTGGGATAGTGATATATAAAAGACGATAAAATCAAGTAGAAAAAAGTAAAATATAATATTAAAGTAATCATGTTGAACATAATTAATGATCAAGAAGAGATCAACAGTAGCAATAACACGTAATACGATATTGTATGATCGAAATAAAGAAAATAACAGATAAAATAAAAAAAAAAATATATGAGTAATATAACAATATTGACAAGAAAAATTAGATAACGCTTGACTGATTGTAGCTTTCTATTTTAATCCTTCATTATTATATTGTTTTGTTATCTACGATCATGTTATCGATAAGTTGATAATTGAGAACATAGTAACTATGATGAAAGAAAATAGTTTATGTTTTTATGGGAGAAGATTTTTTAGGTGAAAAATGAAGTAATTATGATGAAGGAAATTAGTTTAGGTTTTTACGGGAAAAGTTTTTTTTAGGTGAAAAATGAAGTAATTATAATATGCACAGGCTTTAATTTTAGCTTTATAAGCACCAACTGGAATTGAAAGCTGCTTTGCAAAGAATTGAGTAAAGATAAGAGAGAAACACAATTGTTTCTTTTGAGGTGGAGATTTAATAATTGAAAATGAAATATCAACCACATCTTCTATATATAAGTGAATCTCCTTGAGGAACAATAATATCTAGTAATTTTACTTTATTTGCTCAAAACAACTCAACCATGGGCTCTATATATGGCCAATGCTTACACATTTATTTGCAGCCTTTTGAGGGCACTCATTGGTGGGGTTTTAATTACCAGTGGGTCGAATCAACTTTTGAAGCTTATGAATTTAAGATTTTTATTTTTAAGAAAAATTATTTAACTAATCAAAACTGATAATTAATATATATCGAATGAATTTCTTAAAACAAATACAGAACTTCAATTAAAATTATTGAATTTAGCCGTATTCATAATTTGAAAGATAGCTCAGCCCCTGTGGGTACATTTCATTGGCTCTCTTTGCTTGCTGTTTGGGTGGTATTGAGTCTTCTAAACCCAAAAGCTAGCTCAAAGGTTGAGGCTTTCCCTCACACTTATAAATTGACCACCAGCCCCTTCCACTTCCGATGTGGGATAACCCAATAATCTCCCCCTTCACACATCGGGCCTTGGGCTAGAGAGAGCGACAACCCAGTTTCTCTCGGTGGGCTGAGACTTGTTGACAACCTGGGCTCTGATACCAATGTTGGGTGGTATTGGGCCTTCTCAACCCAAAAGCTACCTCAAAGGTTGAGGCTTTCCCTCACACTTATAAATTGACCACCAGCCCCTTCCACTTCCGATGTGGGATAACCCAATACTTGCCACATTAAAATTTTATTTTAATTTTATAGGTTAATAGTATAGTTTAATATTAAACACAATATACAATTTACTCCAAATTGGATTCTAAATATATTATTTTATATCATTCAACTTGATATTATTATATTTTACCTACTAAGTAAAGTATATTAATCCAAAAATTATGATCATGAAATAGTTTAATATTCGAATCAAACAATTCTTAAAGAAATATATTATATAAGATAAAAGATGAAAAGAAATTATAGAGGAGACGAATGTTGATAGCACGTATAAATTAAGGTGTGTCAGAACCATTTTTAATTATTGGGTAAATATGTCTTGCAGAAAAACAACAATAATCAGTATTGCTATAGGTTGGACCCCCTGATATAGTAATTTTAGGTACAATTTTATTTGTTACAATTTGGCTCGTCTTTTAGAGTATTATTTATTTTGTTCTTTTTAAAAAAAAATATTTTTTTCCTTTTTATATAACTTTTTAATTTTAATTTTGCATATAATATCTTTAGACCACTCTATTAGACAATTTTTTTTTGGATATTTCCATATATCATTAGTCTGAAATTAAAAAATTCAGTTTATTATGTTGAATCAAATCAGAAAATAAATTGAAATAGAGGGAAGTATACTCAAATATGTTAATTCATCTTTATTCTTATGGATACTCTATGTTGTGTATAAACTGATAGCATTATATATAAAAATAATCTTTAACGACAATTAATTTACAATAGAAAAGGGTCTAAAATATTCTTGAAGTATCAAAATGGTTCAAAACTATCTTTCATCACCTATTGGCTCCAAAATATCATTTGTCATCCATCTTTGGGTTCAAAATTGACCACTTATTTAACGATTTTAAATTTAAACTATTTAAATATTTTTTAAAATACTTGGTGCTCAACTATTTGTTATAATTTAATTTATTAATATAATTTATAAATCAATCTACTACTCACCCATTACTAATTAAACCACACCCAATTATTAAACGTGCCACATTACTCATGCAACAACATAAAAGCTACTGTCAATTAGTGTTTCTAAAAATTTAAGGCAAAAATGTCGTTGATTATCATACGTTCAAGTCATGAATAAAAAAATATTATAATTCAATTGTCTAATTAAAAATAACTGATAAACTTAAAAGTCTGACTATGTTCGTCTTAATTATTCATTCGTCACAATTATGAGATGTTACTTAAATCACTTTTTTTAAAAAGATACATTAAAGTTTTAATATTTAAAACAAATAATAAATATTTATAAAATTATATTTAAAAAAATGCATGAATTAATTCGGGATGTGACTACTTCTTTATCTTTAATCATAAAATTCTAATTGAAAGAGAATCCTATTAAAAGTGTCCTCCTAATAAGCGACTCAACCTAAATTTAATTGGGGTTTCAATTCGGACTCGAACAATTTTGAATGTCATATTAAGGTTTCTGTAATTTCGTCGTGTTTTAGTAGTGTTTAGGGCGATTTTGATATTAGAATTGGTTTATTAATTGGATGGAATTTAATTAGTAATGGGTGGGTACTGAGTTGGTTTATAAATGATATTAATAAATTAAATTATATCAATAGTTGAGCGCTGAGTATTTTAAAAATATATTTAAATAGTTTAAATTTGAAACCGTTACATAAGTTGTCAATTATGAATCCAGAGGTGGATGACAAGAGTATTTTGGAGCCAATAAGTAGGTGAAAAGGGCATTTTAAAGCCAATAGGTGGATGAAGGGTAGTTTTGGACCATTTCCAATACTTCAAGAGTATTTTAGGCCCTTTTCCGAATTAACAATAATAGCTCAATCTATATATTTTTAGCGGCAATTAACACTCTTTGTATATGTCCTTAAAGCCTATAGCGACATTCGATCTAATAAGACTTTAACTAATACTGGTATAGTCTTTAACACTCTTTATTAATGTGAATATTTATTGTCGCTAAAAGTTATTTTTTTATTGTGTAAATTGATATTATAAATTTATCTACACAATCAAATTAAGTTGACTTATAATATAGGGCAACTTTCACATATAACAAACATAAAATTCATATTTGTATGCTATAACAAAGTTTGCATAATTGCGCTTTATAGCAAACTTATATATGTATAATTCGCTATACATATACAATTGAAGCGAATTGTATAAAACGAGAAAGAGAGAAATTATATACAATTTAAATTTGTATAAAACGAGAAAGAGAGAAAGACAAAAAGAGACTTGTGCAGGGAATACATAATTGAATCGAATTGTATAAAACGAGAAAGAGAAAATATATACAATTTGAATTTGTATAAAACGAGAAAGGCAAACGAGACTTGGGCAGGGAAATATTTATATAATTATAAGTGTATAGGACGAAGATATATGTATTTGCATGCGTTTATATAAATTTCTAGAATTGTATAAAATGAGAAAGAGAGAAATTATATACAATTTGAATTGTATAAAACGAGAAAGGAAAGAGGCAGAATTGAATTGTATAAAACGAGAAAGAGAGAAATTATATATAATTTGAATTTGTATAAAACGAGAAAGAGAGAAACGCAAAAAGAGACTTGTGCAGGGAATATACAATTGAATCGATTTATATAAAACGAAAAGAGAGAAATTATATACAATTTGAATTTGTATAAAACGAGAAAGACAAAAGAGACTTGGGTAGGGAAATATTTGTATTGTATAATTATGAGTGTATAGGACGAAGATATATGCATTAACATGTGTTTATACAAATTTCTCTCGCTTTATACAATTAGAAACACAATTTATACAATTCTATTGTATAAAGCGGGAGAGGCGAGCGACAGAAAGTGAGCGAGAGAGGGAGAGTGGTGAGCGAGAATATGAGGAATTGAGGGACTGACAAACAGTTTGTTATGAAACACAAATAAATCAAAGGATAGCTACTATATTTATTTTATATTATTAGTTTGTCATTCTATACAATTATCCCAATAATATATATACAAGTTTCAATTATCACATTATATTATTGTTAAAGTAGTGATTTTGTTCGTCGAAAAAAGCAAAATCGCTGTTATAGTAGCGATTTGTTAAATTTGATTTATTTTTTTTAAAATAAAATATTTAAAAAAAAATCGCTCCCAAAGGAGCGATTTTAAGAATATATTTTTTTTAATTATTTTTTAATATATCGCTGCTGAGGCAACAAGTTACTTTAAAAATCACTACTTCGTGAGCGATTACCGTATTGTTTAAAAAGAAAGTTCATATAATATTTTAGAAATTTTATTAATATTTTTCGCCTTTTAAACTCCGAACCCTAATTTATTCAGTATTTCTATCTTTACATAATAGTGATAAATATTGTATACACTTTATCCTCCTACAAATCACTTAATGATAATGTTGTTGCTGTAATCAATATAACAAACACCAAATATGTTAATATGAGTTCTTTTTTTATCTGTTATACTATTTGGTTGAGTAATTCCTTTTTATTTTTGAAAGAAGATATCGGTATTAAATTTTGGGAGGAAAAAAAAAAAGAAAAAGAGGGGTTATTAGGGGTAAAAGGGGAGAAAGGTAGATGAAATCCAGCTCATAGGTGACAGGACCCCACGTGGATGGACTGCCAGTTCACGGACTCGTACACTTGTCATAAACTATGAAGGACCCTTTAGCTGTCTCCTCGTCTCTAACGCTGGCAACAACCTTCGATTATGACTTCCTTCTCTTCTATCGGGAACGGAGAAACTCATGAGTCGTGTTTAATATTTGTATTAAAGTTTAATTATAGTTAATTTTATATCGAAATTTTTTATATTAGAGGGCGAAGCGCTTAGGAGGACTTAAATGCAAAACCTTTCGTTAAGGACTTATCGCTCCACCACAAATATTGTTAGGACCAAAGATTAAGCAAGTGCAAACGCGGAAGCTAGCAAAGCGAACCTCGAAAGATCACGAGTAAGAAGACAACGAGAAATACACCAAAAGACACAAAGATTTAACGTGGTTCGGTCAATCGACCTACGTCCACAAAGGAGATGAACAATCCACTATAAATATGAGAGTACAAAAAACAGAGAGAAACAACCTCAACCAATTCACTCGGAATACATGGGAGGTTCACACAAGTGATAACGTATCAAGCTTGTGACCAATAAATTCTCCCCCTAACCAAAACTCTCAAAGCCCTTAAGACTACATTGTGAATGTTGATTAAGTTAGAAGGAACATGCCTCTATTTATGGTAAGAAATCAGGGCAAATAAAACCCAACAAATATCCCCGTTGGTTACTACAGCTTATTTTCTATAGATATATCCATGGATTATTTAAAACTAACTTTCTTTATAATTATGGTGTTTAAATCAATTTGTGTGATATCTTTAAAGGAGGATAAATTGTTAAGGTCGGATCAAGTAGAATTAATAAACTTTAAGACGGAAAAGATTATAGGGATGCGATTCATATGACACTTTAGATGATTCTTCCATTATAATTGGAGAAAAACGTGAACAAATTTATAAGATATAACTCAAGTTTTATATGTATGGTACGGTTGTTTTGAGATCAATATTGTGTAACGTAGTGCAAAGAAGATAAATCTTGTACCTATTTAACTTCAAAGCGAACAATGTGTGTTAGGAACTTGATCAACTATAACAATTTGTGCATACTTTAATTCATTATTCTAATAATTAAGCTAGTTGGTATCAAATAACTCTATACATTCAGAATAAATGTGATAATAGTCGAGAAAACATAATACCAGGACAAGTGTGTTATTATAGGATTGTAAATCATGTAATAAAATGTCTTTTAAAAGAAAAAAAGAATCGCACAGAAGAACAATTGCAAGAGTATACAGAAATAAATTGACAAAAGTATATAATTCCAATGCAGGTGATGAATTCTTCAAAGTCATCTACTCGTATTTGATGAATCCACCATACCACTGTGTACATTTATATATCATATATTACAATATGTTATAAAGTAAGAGAGAGAAAGGATGTGGAGAACATTATGGGCATCCATTAACATATTCCAGTAATATTTAAATACATTAACAAAATCAAGATTAGCCTGGTATAAAGATTTAACTTTTTTAAAACTAAGTTTGACTAATATAACTTTTGACTGTTTTAATCATTATACTAACGGTTTTGTTATACTTGTCTTTTTAAAGTTTTAGTCCAGATACTTTCGGTTTTATCGCCAGCCCCTCATTTGGTAACAAGTTATATACTCCCTCCGTTTCATTATTTTACGTGATACTTTTTCATTTTTAATTCATTCTAAAAAAAATTCTTTTTATTGTAATTAGAAAAAAATATTTAATTTTGTAAAAACTCATACGAATATTTAAGGATTATTTTCTATCATAAATTTTAAAAGTTTTTTCTTTTTTTAAAGAAATATTATGTCAAGTCAAATGGTATCGCAAGATGAGATGAATACTATAATGAGAAAAATAATGACTTTTTTTCATCTTTTTCCTTTGGCTGGATTATTATTATACTCTCTCCGTTCTAATTTGTTTATCTTAATAACTATCGTAAAGCTTTTAGTACAAATTAAAGATAGTATATCTAAGTTCACGTCAAATAAAGTTATATAAATTGAAACAGCGGATAATAGAAAAGAAGAAAATAGGCTACTAGGGTCAAAGGGATCTTAACTGGTCTCACGACATGTTTTTTTTTCTGGGCTGTTAGGACAGTTGGCCATGTAACAGCTTACTATGAATATTGGAATCGTTAAGAGAACGTGGGGTGATGTGTAGGAATATTATTCTCTATTCTTTTTTGATAAGGGTCTTGAACTTTATATTAGATTGAACATTTTCTTTTTTAAATTTATGTATATTTATTTTTAATAAATTGAACCATAGTCCTGAAGTGGTCACGAAAACATCGGACCATTGTCACACAGACAGAATATTTACGTACGATTTCTATATATATGAAGTTATACTACAAAGTTAAGATAGCTAGTCCGATCAATCATACGGTCAAGAAATGACTTGTCTGCTCCATAAAAAGTAATATAGAAGAGGCAAAATGTCTCCGAATAGGATTTAAGTTATTATTTATATCAAAATAATGCAAATAACTTTTTAAACTTATATGAGTAAGGGTCTCTAAGCGCGAAAACTACTAGTTTCTCGAACTCTAAACCATTCAGAGTGAGGCATTTGAGTACATACACCACACATAAAAAATGATCTTTATGGATAATTAATTAACAACAATAACTTAATTGTCACTAAATATGTACTCTTTTTATATGTTTATAAAGTTCTTAGCGACATTGAATTCAATATCAATTAACTAATATCGATAAAGACTTTTACATTCTATGTTAATGTATATATTTATTGCTGCTAAAATTTATTTTTATTCTAGTGATAGAAGACTGTTTTGAGTAAAAAATATCAATATCGAGAACGATCTCGAAAGAATGGCTAAAGGTTTGGTGATAGTTTATTTTGGTAGGATTTTACTATTGTATATATCATCAATACATAGGAGTAGTTAAAGTAAATGCTGGGAACCAAATAACATGGTAAAATTAATGATGAGGAAGGTGGACCATTGATTGTGAAGGTCTTAATTTAGTTAGTACACAATAAAAACCAAATGTGGGTGGTTCATCAGGGTTTAACCAAATAAGGGAATACGATTCTCCCAACTGGTCTTGCAACTAGTACAACGTCATTAATAATGATACTTAAAAAAAGTTGTATACAATCTTCAAAGTATGTGGACCCCCATTATCAAAATTTCCACCTACATATTCAAGAAAATCTTGATTATAAACTGGAATAACAACAATAATAATTATTCAAATACAATAATGTAAACCAATGAAAAAATGAGAATGAGTTAGGAGAAGACAGTGGCCAAATTATACAAAAGAAAACATAAAGAAGAGAACGATAAAACAACTATATAGATTAGAAAGAACAGAGTAGACTATTGATAGAGAAGAGTATTTTTAATGCTTAGACAGAGTGGACAGAGTCAAGTGCTTCTAGTCGCGCAGCTGTCATTCGTTGCCTTCATCCCTCGATATTGATTTATCTAAACTCAATACTCTTAATATTATTACAGTAGTGAACTCAGAATGAGTATTATAATGATGAATTCAAATATTATTATTTGTATTTATTTGATGAATTTTCAAATATAAATATATTATTTAAGCAAAAATTATTGAGTTCAGATAAATTTTTTTTTATATATCTTCAATTTGGTTTTGTGGACCCAACACCCTATCTGCCTTAAGAGTTTGCAGCTGTCGAATCCCTCTCTCTCTCTTCCAAAACATTTTATTTGTTAAACATCAGCAATAATTTATAAACATTTCCCACTAAGTTATATCTGTTTCTTCCCACCCTTTTTCTCTCTCCATGATCTTTTTCTGCTAGCTACAACACTGAGAGAAAGGGAGAGAAGAAGATAAAAAAAGGAAGACATTACCGGAGAAGAAGAAGAAGTACAAACAAGATATGCCATTGTCTATTCATTCCATATTATCGATCTTCTAATTGCTTGAATAACAAGTCTAGTTTTTCATTGGAAGTTTTTTAGATGCATTAATGGCGTATCAACATTATCGATCACCATTTGGGGACACAACATACACCAAAGTTTTCGTTGGTGGATTAGCATGGGAAACTCCAACAGATGTAATGCGTCGGTATTTCGAGCAATTCGGAGAGATTCTTGAAGCTGTCATTATCACTGATAAAAATACCGGCAAATCTAAAGGATATGGATTCGTAAGTTATATTTACATTTTGCTTGTTTTTTTTGTTTTAATTATTCAATCATTTATTATTTGGTGTGATGAATAAGAGATGTCTTTTTGTTTTTGTGGTACGGCAGGTAACTTATCGTGATCCGGAATCTGCAAGACGGGCTTGTGATAACCCGAATCCGGTAATTGATGGAAGAAGAGCTAACTGTAACATCGCTTCTCTTGGACGGCCTCGTCCTTCACCACCTCGAGGTACTCATCTTTTCTGTCTGTTTGATTGTTTAATTTGACTAGTCAAACTTTATTTCCTCGTTTATCCCACCACATTGTACATATATATAACAACAACAGATATGTCACGTGAATTGAAACAGAGAAGATATGATCAATATTTCTTTTCCGACCTTTTTAATTCCTCAAAAAAAATGGAGGGAGTAATTAAGTTAATTACATATTGTTATTATTATTATTATTATAGGTAGGGGACAAGGAGGGAATCCTTATCAAGGAGGGGGGATTCCACAAGGAGCATCATCATCATCTTATAGTGGGGTGGCAGGAGGAGCAGCAGCAGCACCATTACCATTACATCCACCACCTGCAACTCCTATGATATATTCACCATATGGGTAAGTATAATTCATTTGTTTTTTTTAGGTAATTAATAGTAAATTAAATGAGAAAATAAATAAATATAGGATGGTCCATGATCTGATAATATACTGCAGAAAGAAAAAGGTGTGTGATAAAAATGGGCAGGCATTTGCCAGTGGTATAACAACTGAAAACCTCACATTGATGTTGTTGTCGTCGTCGTCTCGTATGTCTTAATTTTTATAATCATACAAATGGAAAGAAATAGTATATATACATTATATATCATGAAGTAATTTAATTGAATGCAGGTTGGTATAGGCAGATCAATAATAATAAATAAAATTGATAAATGGTGACTGCTATGCAATGAGTTGTCAGTTGCAGACAACGTGCAATCCTTTTCTTTTATGTGTTGGATTTTGGCCAGTCTAATTTTTTAAAATAATATGATCATATATTTCAATGTTTTTATAAATATTAATTTATATAGTTTGAAAATTACTACTATTATGAGTGATTGAAAAAGAGGGTTTTGGAATTTATAAGGAAACTCCAATTAGCTTACTTTTTTTTTTTTTTGGAAAAATTAGAGATGAAAATTAGGCTTGACCATAGCTATTTTGACTTTATATCTGCTTGCTTTTTGACTTGCAGAAATTTTCTAACAAATATATATTTTTTCTTCTTATTTTAGTATAGTTCGATACCTTTTCCTCAACTACTATTTCAACATTTTCTTGCAATATTTTTTTGTCACTTTTTGCTGGCAAAGTATTCATTGTTAATATTTAACTACTTAGTCCTTTCTTTTTTTGGGTGCCATTCATCTTAAAGAGTGTGACCAATCAACATGAATTATGGTGATTAAAATTGCTTTATATATATAATTAGAAGTATTAAACTCAAATTTCTAAGAATGAAAAAAAAAAAAACTTAATTGATAGTGTCCGTCACAAGTTCAAATTTAATCAGACTTTAATCTAAATATCGAACACCACTTATCTAAAAGGCTATTGGAAAGAGCATATATTTAATTGAGTGATCCGACCATCTTTACATGCCCACAACGAACTTGTTTTTGTTTACTTTTGATAAGTCTCTCTCCTCTCTCTCTTTCTCTCTTTTTTATGTGACACAAAAAAAGGCTGAACAAACCTTGTGCCTTTAGGTCAATTTTGCTTGTACTTTGATCAAAGGCGTGAATGTTATAGGTAGCACGAGTGGAACAAAGTAACTAGCAATATTATACCACATACCATATGATATCTGACAATGTACATTGCACTCTTTCAATAACCCATTCCAAATAATAATACCTTAGCTTTTTATCATCACCGTGAATTAGCTTTTCATTTATCTTAGTTTGAATATTTGTCTCCGTCATTGCCTTGTAAGTGTAAGTATATAATTTGTAAACCATTACTATAAAATACGAATGCTAAAATATGTCAAATTATACAATACGGTGTGTTGCATTTATGTATACGTAATTTTAATCCAACGTTTGTACAGAGAGGTGCTTGTCGCTCCATTAATTATTTTGTCTCACTTAACTTGTAACATGTTGAGAGTACGTACCGTTTCATAGACTAGTTATTACGTGAAAGCTACTTTTCAATTTTCATTGTACTATATATACTATATAGATCTTAAACATTTTTATGTAAATTTATGTACGTACGTATACTATGGTTCATTTACAAAATATGCACCTTATAAAGTTGTATTATAAACGGAGTACTTTTTTTGGTGACTCAAAGTCACAATCATCTGAGCAACTCTGCAGTGTGATATAAGTACAGAGTACTCACTTGTAACTATACATATATAATTATGATTTGTTTTAAATTATATTTTGCAGGTATGCAACTTACCCTCCTGATTATTACCATCAAGTAAGTTTCCTTGATCTATCCAATATAGTATTAATGAGTTTCTCTCTTTTTTCACGTGGAACTGAGAATAGAGGGAAATTGAATTGATGAACAGGCGGCGGGGATGTACAATCCAGGGACGTACCAGCAAGCAGCCGCAGCAGCAGCGCATTATTATCAGCAAATGTATGGAAGTTCATCCTCACCATCTCCTGCCTATTATTACGGATATTCGATGCAGGGATCAAGGGGAACATTTTCTGCAGCTACTGGCCATCCTCATCAACGCTTTCAAAGCCCAACTGCTTCTTATCTTTATTATCCTACTACTACTGCTCATCACTTGCCAGCTGATGCTGCCTCTTTTACTCCGCCGCCTCCACCTCTACTCCAACACCCTCCTCCTCCTCCTCATGCTGCACCTACAAGGCTTCAGTTTCCTTCTCCTACTACTGGTAAGTATTCTTTCTCAATATATACATATATTTTTCACTAGTTATCTGATTAAGAGTATCATTTCTACTTAAATTTCTATTAGCTACGTACTAGCTCATTCATTTTTTCCTCATGTGCTTCAACTTGAGTAGTAGTAGTAATAATAATTTCAAACTATTAAGTAGTTACATGTTATAGCACATAACTTAACCTATATCTAGGTTACTAATTAATCCACTTAACTTATTATAAATGATTATGTGTAATTATCATTTGAGTGACGTCATAGAATAGAAATTCTCTTCAGTAAGGTGTATATAGGAGTTAAACTTCTTAAAAAAACATTTTTAATATCAGGAATAATATATTGTGTGTAACTTGATTGTTAAAACTACGTAATAAGTTCTCACAATCAAGGGTGAAATTATAATACTAGATATGAATTTAGACAAATTTAATAGCTTTAATATAGTAATATAATTGATGAATTTAATAATAAATTCAGAACACAAACTTTAAATTCATTAACCTAAAGTTGGAGAAGAAACACTAAACAATACTTGTTACAATTATTATTATATATATAATAGTAATGAAAAGATGCAAAGTGATTATACTTTTAATAATGTAGAACAATTGTTACAGTTAGTTATAGTTGTAAACATTATAAAATGTGAAAAGGTAAAGATAGAGAGGGGCATGTGGGGGAGCCTAAGCATGTGACATATGAGCTGTCTTGGGCAAGGTAGTGATGTATCAATGGGTCAAATGAAAATCATATGCCAGGGAGGCATGTGTGTGCATTTTCTTCTGATGAGTGTAAAATAACAGTAAATGCATGTGAATGGTCATAACAATTATCTAGGACTATATATATATATATATATAATGGATGGTTCTCAATAAGCAGTGAATCATGCAAGTGGCTGAATATAATGCATATGAATCTCCCCACTATAATGTAAAATTTAAAACATTATGCTATTTTAGGTACATCATGTAACTAGTAACCCCCCTGTTCTTTCAGTGTATGTCCTCACTTAGAAGAATCAATTGTGACCACTCTTTAATAATATAGTTGTCAGGATTGATTATTTAATTTGGAAAGATTTTTACATTTTTTTCGCTATTAATAATTTATTTAATCAAACTTTCGAAAGGTTAGAAGTATTTATTTTTAAAAAGAAAGTGTTTAGTCAAGCTTTTGAGAAAAAAATGTGTTTTTGAAGTGTAGCGAATTTTTTTTTTTTCAGAAGATAAAAAAAAGTGAAGTGTTTAGTTATGTTTTTGAAAAAAATAATAATGTGTTTTTGAAGTGCAGTAGTGAAAGTTATTTTTAGACGTTAAGTTTTACCCTTTTTTTTTTTTTTTAAAAACATTAAAAAATATATTTAGAATCACTTTTAAACAATTTCATCGAACAATCTTAAATTTATCATTCTAAACAAATTATTTCTCACAAAAAATACTCTTAAAAATAAGTTATTTCTTAGAAGTTTGGTCAAATTGACTTCTATTAAGGAGAGAAAAACTTATACATGTTCTGGGAAGATTAATACATGTTTTAGAAATCTTAGAGGGTGTTTGAATTGACTTAAAAGTTTATTAAATGTACCTTCAAGTCAGTTTTTGAGAAAGTATTTAACAAAGTTAAAAATAACGTTAAACCAAAAGTAGTTCCCCTTCTTTTTATTTTTTAACTTAGTTATTTAAATTTATTATATTTACTTTAACTATTTTTCTTAAATCAATTTAAACGGGCTATTTAGTTAGCCAATAATACTATAATGATGAACATATACGAGTTAAAAGGTTGTAATAATTAGGTAGTAGACTCCAATTAATATGTCACAAGAATTATCAAATACGTAACATCTTCCTCGAACATTACAGGTGCACCTATTGACAATTATGTTTAGCAGTTACGAAATTCGGATAATTGAGATACTTTCTTTGGTCTATTTTTTATACCTATTCAGTATATTAAAAATAAGTGTAAGAAATTGTGAGATAATTTATTAATTTATACATATTTTATTCTTATTAAGTAAATAACTAAAGGTGATATAATAAAAACATTATTTTATTTATTGTTTTTTGATAGTGTGTTTAAATCAAATATAAACAAGTAAATGTGGACCAAGAGAGTAAAACATAAGTTAAAAATCATATATATATATATATATATATATATATTTTGCAGTATGTATATAAGAGGCCTAATTGAAGAAATGAAAAATAAATATTTTATTATACATTGATGGCCAAATAGGGAAGTACATGCTACAAATAGATTGGTGAAATAAATGATAATCCATAGATTGTGATTTTGAATTTATTTTCCTATTTAGTATTCTTTTTCCTGCATTTTCCAGCTGTAGCTATTAATTGATGAAATTAATACAAAAACAACTCTACTGTGTTGTAAATTACCGCATCAACTACTTAATATAATGTTTAGCTAATAACAACTAGATAGAAAACTAAAGAAAATGATCTTATGGCTACTTACAATTTAAGTAGAATTTTTTAGTATTTTTATATATAGCAAAACGAAGAATTCTAGTGAAAATGACATAAAACTAATTTTTTTATATACAAAATTACAAAATAATAGTTGATTATAACAGGTTAGTTACAATTCTGTCTATCAATTATTCCATATGTTTTAATTTTTAGCGGTATTTGATGGGACACTAGATTTAGAAAAGAAAGAAATACGTGTGGAAATTGTGGGTTAAATAAGCTCTATTTTTTTTATGGCTATAAAAACATACTCCTCAGTCTAATAATACTTGTCCAATATGTTAAAATAGTTTTCTAATTTAGAAAATCAATAAATAATTTACTTTTCAATTAAATATTATTTATCATCAAACACGTTTTTTTAAACATTAAATTTAATAAAGTTAATAAATAATATAATAATATTACCTCTGTTATTTATTATCTATTAAAGGATGTGTCTAGTCACTAGTGAACAACTATGGTAAGACAGTGAAAATACTCATAAGTGTAAAAAAAAAAAGTTTCAAAAATTAAGAAAAATCCAAATAAAAAATAATATTATTCTTTTAAAAGTATATTAATACAAAAATGAAATACAATAATTTTATTGTGATATCTTTACAAGTGATATGAATAATCTCTGATATTTCTATGTATAATTGTAAATGGCAGAATCTCAAATTCCACAGCAAACCTCAGAAGAAACAACAGAAGTTGGGGCAGTGACTACTGAGAGTCCAAATACATAAAAAAAAAAGAGTACAAGCAGTTCATCAGCATGGTGAAAATAAAATTAAAAAAAAAAAAACTGTACAATCTTTAACAAGAAAAGAAAAAAAAAAGAATTAACGAGACTTTACTCTATTTTCAAAAAAGTCTATCCATTAATTTTTCTTACTTTGGTCCATGCATCCCATAAGGCAAAATTGATTTCAACAACAAGAAGAAGAAATGGCTGATTGGACTACTCAGAGATATTATTATTTCATGGCCAATTCATCTTTTTATTTATTTCTTTAATTTTCAATTTTAAACATTTCAATTGTTGTTCATTTATTTATTTTTCATTTTACTAAACATGGATCGATCCTTTTTATTACTGTACCAACAGTAGGACAGAAATATTAAGCTCTCAATAACGAATTTATGACATATTTACCCCCTTTTTTTTTAATTTTATTTGTTCTATTATATATATTCTGTATTTTATGTTTCCTCATTCCCATATGTGTAGTAGGCTATGATCATTTACTTATTTCTTGTTTAATTTATCAAGTTAAAAGGATAGAAATGAAAAAAAGATCTCCTAAAGATATGCCTTTTTATTTGTTGAATTGAAATTTACCCAATCTAGAAGCTTTCAGCCTTTTTGATTTCTTGGTAACTCGAACTTATAATTTTTTAATTGAAAATGAGGTGTATGTTTGGACTAACTCTCTCGCATCTATCAAAATGAACTATTACAAATGAGGATTTGAATATAAATTACATGCTCATCTTCTATCGATGGTTATTGAACTTTAAAGACTTGATCTCATAGAAATGAAGTCTCTAAAGATAAAACAAATGAAAAATTATTTTTAAATGTATAGAAATAAATCAGTTAAAATTTTAAATTATTATTTTTGAATATAATGCTAAACTTGTATTAAATTCTTAATTCCGTCATTGCTTGATAATTCTTGGTTTCGTCATTGCTTACTAGGGATACAAAAAGTGATATTATTCTTGAGAATTAATACTCCATAAATAAGATTTTCTATATATTATAAAGACTTTTTTCCTTTTACTTCTTGTAAGTCAATAGCTCAGTAAATATTGAAACTTACAACCAAAAACTAAGTAGTTCAGGTCAATATGTAGCTAAGGGGATGTCACTGATGGACCTAAGTTACTATAATTAACTAAGCACGTAGTTATTTCATGGTTGACCTATGTAAGTTTGTTACAAAATTAATTAATCCTTCTAGTACTAATTAATTAATGCCTCCTATTTGTGATATCTGCATTTCTCAAATCTTTTCTTACTCACTATCTCCATTTTTGCAAAATTAATTTTTTTTCTTTCTTTTTGGGGCCATATTCTCTTCAATCCACGCCAAAAAGTAGTTGGTTCGTGTATTAAATTATTTTTAAAACTCTTTCTGTTCATATTTGTTGATCATTTCTCATTTTATTAAAAAATCATATATAAGAAGATAATTTTACTAATTTATTCCTTAAACAAACATTTTTTTTTTGAAAATTATATAAACAAATGTGAACACTTTCAAAAATAATTAATTGTAAGGGTAACATAGGAAACATATAACTAATGTTTTCTTGATTCTGTAAGGTGAACAACTAATATGAGACAATTATTTTTAGTAAGATGATCAACTAATATGAGACTGGGGATGACTGAGGATGTAAACTCTACAAAATTTATGGTTGCCTCCCTAACACACGCCTATCCCAAAACTGACTTTTCTTTTCAACGTTATTAAGAAAGCCACTAATAAAAATGAGGATTAACACATGCATTAGTAAGAGAGACACTTTTTAGTGATTATCGGTCCTTAATTAGTAATTTAGAGTTTAATAAACGATAATCTACCACCTGTAAACCTACATCAAGAAAGCCGTTGAATTATAGAAGAAAGTATGATTAAAAAAGAAAAAGAATTTAAATTATATACATTGTTAGCGCGTAAAAAATATTTATATTTTACTATCAAGTTCAAAAGGCGGAGCTAGAAATTGTTAGTTGTGTGATCAAATCATTATTATTAGTCGCTTCCCAAGGTTAATTATACAACCATTTCCAACACGTGAGGCTTATATATAGGTAATAGTTTATCTTTTGGTTAACCTGATTGATCGATGATGTATTTTTTTTATCGTCAGAATATATAAAACTAATTAAACTTTAAAATTAAATAATATTTGTGATTAAGATGTTGCCATAAATCTAAATCCCACTGCAGTGAATCTCATGTAAATTATAGAAGCCATGGTCCACTACAATTAAGTCTTATTACATTGTATACCAAAAGGAGATAAATTTGACAAGCAGCTAAGATTAACTATCTTTTCCCTTAAAAACAAATTACTAATTAATGTTGTTTACATTCAACGACCAACAACATACCCCATTTTCTCCAGTGTCTTTTTTCTCTCAATTTTTCCCTCTAAAAGATTTAACTTTTAAAATCAACCTTAAAGACAAACATTCTTCCTAGGCCTATAAAAACACCTTGAATATCATAGGTTACTTCAATTCTTTCACTCATACTAAGGTTCACAAAAAAAATAAAAATGGAACACTCATATTTTGCTTCATCTTCTAGTACTATTGAAAATCAAATTGAACCATTTGATTTTTTTGCAGATAAAACCCAAAATGCATTTGAATTTCTTAGTTTGTCTCAACCATCTAATCAAAATATTGAAAAAATGTCAAATTATGAAGAAAACCCTAATTGGAACAATATTGAAGATGATGTGACTGTTGCCTTACACATTGGTCTTCCAAATTCTAGCAATAATACTAATATTCCAATTGATCATAACAAAAGTGATGGAAATATTATTGGAGCAACCACTCAATATTGGATACCAACTCCTTCACAAATCCTTGTTGGCTTCACCCATTTTTCTTGTCACATTTGTCACAAAACTTTCAATCGTTACAACAATCTTCAGGTACATTATTTATTTTTTCGCGTATTACTATATTCTTTTTCTTTTGCTGAAAGGAAAATATTATCAGGTGCGTGGTAGCATAGTCTACAAGATTTAAAAAAAAATACAATAACAACATGATCTCTAACGTATATTTTTTCAATTATTCAACAGATGCACATGTGGGGTCATGGATCACAATATAGAAAAGGACCAGAATCACTTAAAGGAACACAACCAAGAGCCATGTTAGGGATTCCATGCTATTGTTGTGAAGAAGGGTGCAAAAACAACATAAATCATTCTAGGGCTAAGCCATTGAAGGATTTTAGAACACTACAAACACATTACAAGAGGAAGCATGGAACAAAGCGATTCGCGTGTAGAAAATGTGGCAAGTGTTTAGCTGTGAAAGGAGACTGGAGAACACACGAAAAGAATTGTGGAAAACGTTGGCTATGTGTTTGTGGTTCCGATTTTAAACACAAGAGATCTTTGAAGGATCATATCGCGTCGTTTGGAGAAGGTCACGGGGCTTGTTCTCCTACTAATAATAATTCATTTGATGGAGTTGAAGTTCAGAGATCAGCAAATTTTTACGTCTGATATGCACATTGGAGTTTCTTTAAGAAGAATTATCAATAACAAGTTCTTTTTTTTTTCTTTGGGTATATTTGTGCGTTATGAATTGAAACTTATAGCACAAATTAGCAAACGTATCAAAATATATGCACTTATTTTTGGTGCAACTTATATTCATGTGCATGAAAATCTCCATATAATTCGCGAATTTGTATGAAATATAGAAGAGATGTGCTAACAAAAAAGTAGTCTCTAGACTATGTTTTTTTAATATATCGTTGAGAAGTGCTTCTCTATTTTGAATATCTTTTGCTATTTTTTTAATCCTCAAGTGCCAACGAAATTGAATCTTGGGAATTAACTCAAATAGAATATATTTATTTTTAAATTTGAATATTTTATGAGTTCCTAAATTTAAAGTTTAAAAATTGAATTAAAGTATTTGTGTTAATTTCTAAAAGTTGATTAAATTAACCCTCGATGAGGGAAATTGACATGCAAAGGAGTAAGAATTATTTTCCAGTTTAGTTTTATGTAAAAGTTATTTTGGATAGAGTTGCAAACCCTTCTAAACTTTATATATCGCCAGTTTTTCGAATTCCACAAACATATCCTTACATCATTTTAATAAATAATATAAATTGTTAGCCGTAAACAAATATTACATTATTAGATTTATTTATTTCTTTTAAAGATATAGATAGACTAATTTAGTGCACGTACTTTGTATGCAGAAGCTAACAGAGTATATTTTGAAAGATCATAAGTAAAAAGATAAATATGAAGTATATTAAAAGAGAAATAAATATTTAATGTGATTCGATCAATCGATCTATATTTCACAAGAAAAAATAAACAATCCACTAGATAAAAGAAAATACACAATATCCAGTTCACACAAGTATAATGTAAAACAAGTCCCTAGAATTTACAAATTACACGTGTGTCTTGCCGTTGATTTTGTGATTTAAGCTATACTAATGGCATAACTACTTCTGTAACTCAATGATAAGAAGAAAAGGAAAAAATATTTATTCAATGTTAGAAAAAGAGAGTAGATACAATCATCTGTATGTATATAAGAGCTGCTATTCACACATATACATCCAGCTCATCATTTTGTTAGTTATTGATCCTAACAGAATTCAGAAGCGGATCTTGGTTGTGTACAGAGGTTTACCCGATCTCTCTCGATTGAAAAATTATATTATATATATAAGGTCAAATTCTGATTTTATGTGTACATATATTAAAATGAACCTCTGAAAATAAGTGAGAACCTTTAGCTCAATGTATAAGGGGGGTTCAACGGTCGCTTTTATGTCGTGAGTTTAAATCTCATGCGTAGCAAATCCGCTTCTCTTAATTTTTACCCTCTTTAATGCATGTTTGGGCTCAACTTTTGGGCTTGGATCTTCTTCTCTTTTTAATTATTTTTTCTTTTTTATGTCATAATTTTTCCTAATTTATTTTTGTTTAAATTTATTAGACACATTTTTTTTTATATTCTTCTTATATTTATTAGTCATTTTATTTCAACATAATTTTATGTGCAACTCTTTAAAAATGATGAATTATATATATAAAGATAAATTTGATGTAATTGAATGAAGAAACTAAAAATCGTCAATATCTTTTTAATAATATATATTTAATAGAACTCGTGAAATTTCTTTTCTATTTTTTCAATCCGAGATGGAAATTAAACTTATTTGATTTATTCGTCATTTTTTTTTTCAACAAGTGATGACTAACTTAGTAAATTAAACTATGAACTAAAAATTGACGATGTCATTTATTTATTTTGTGAATATGCATTATAATATTAGTAAATCTATACTTACACACTATTTGAGAATCTTGATAATTTTCCTAGTAATAAATGTTTGAATGGATACTAATCTGAAATTTTTTAAAATGGAAAATAAAGTAAAACATTACAAAATAAAAATATAAAAAGTACACGAAATTTTAAGGATGTTCAATGGGCCAAGGTAAAAGTAGGAAGAAATGCTTAACGTGGTATGATAAAGTAATACAAATTTAGCGGGTTAAGATAAAATTTTTCTTTTCCGTCTCGCTTTCTTTTTCTTCCTTTAATTTTCACGTGTTTTAGGAATTACATATGTAATACAACTGATCCACTAATCTTTTTTTAATCTATGTAGCTTTGTTCTCAATATCTTTGATTAGTTTCGTGTTAACTTTCATCAACCAAGGAGATACCTTGTACAAAAAACATGTTGGGGTTACTATGATCACCGCATACTTACATTATCACATGAACTTCTTCTTTAAATTTGGAACCCCTTAAACTTAACTCAGGAATCCGTCACTGACAGAATTTGATCATTTTTAACTGACTTTATTAGCCAACTATCACTAGCTAACAACTAACTAACTTTAATACTTACGCCAATCAATAAAACTATATACAAAAAGAAAATAATAATTAAAAAGTCGCAATTATTACCAAAATTTAATGTTAAACCTATCTAAATAATAATAATTTTACAAATAAAGGTAAAGAAGTTAATTTTTAAGAAAACGTGAAACCTCTATATTTTAACTTCTTTTATTTATTTATTTCTTGCCACGTTATATTGCCATCAAAATAATTTTAACAAGTAAAAATATATATAAAAAAACGCGGGTAATGCCAAATTTTAGGTCAAGGGGCAAATGACAGAAATCAAATACTTTAAAGGTAAAATTATCATTTGTCCTTTATAAATTTATAATTATAGAAATCCCTCAAATTGATACAATAATATAAGGCTGATACATTAATCTGATGCGCGAGATACATTAATTGTTAAGTGAGATATATTATATTTTATACATGATACATTAATCTGATGAGCGAGATACATTAATCTGATGCACGAGATACATTAATCTGATGCGTGAGATACATTAATTTGATGCATTGATACATTAATCTGATACGCAAAAATAAGGGATTTTGGAAATTTGTAAAACTATAGAGGATAATAATAATAAGAAAACTTAAAGATAAAATTTCTGTCATTTTGCCTAATAACTATATGGTGCAACCATCGGTTGCCCCATCAATTTTGTTCTTTCATATACACCTTGTTCTTTGAAATATTGTTTAAATAGTCCGCATAAGACAATTACATAGTTTAAATCCACTTCGATTTACTCCAATTAATTTCTTATTTTTAAGTAATCTCAATTATGTCAATTCTAATTAGAGTAATTTAAAAACCATTACATCCTTTGTCTTAGAGATCATTAATTGTAATTTAGCGTTTTGTTCATTTGTCGTGTGCAACCAAATGAAAGGAACCAATCCACCAACTTCTATATTTAATTCTCCGTCATCAACTCCAATTATTTTTAACTCACTTTTTAAATTTCATAATAATAATAATATCACTTTTGTTTTGTTAAGTTGTGCATTTGTAAAGAAATTATTCTGACGCCAAAATGATTATGATTAAAGGTGTATTTGGTATGATGGAAAGAATTTCAATGGAAATTGTTTTTGGTAACTCAGTTGGTTAATTGGTAATCAAACTCTCACCTTATTTTCCCTTTCCCGTAATTTTTTTTAAAAATAAAATTTCTTTTTTGAAAAAATAAATGTCTTCTTTAAATTTTAATATTGATACATAAACATAAAAATTATCTAAAAACATATGTAATCTATCATATCAGGATAAAGGTGGGAAGTGGGGGTTCACGAGTGATGGGTTGGGTGCTGTTGGGTGGGGTGGGGGGGACTATAGGCTTGAAATATTACTTATGGATCAATAGGAAATATGTTTTATTAAAAAAATCATTTTACTCATTTTTTAGGAATTTATTTTTCTGAAATATTATAACAAATCAACGTGAAAAATTGAAAAACGTTTTCCTCACTAAGCATTATACAAAGAATTGACGTTTGCTTTGTTTTCCCGTACTATTCCAAAAGATATGATGGTGGTAGAGTAGGTGGATGATGAAAGGGAGAAAGGGTCAAGAAAAAGGACAAATAATTTTACTTTTGGAAATATAGAAGCTTTTCACGTGCCTTGAGTTAGTGCAATATATAATATGTCACGTCAATAATATTAAAAAAAAATATCAAAATGATATAGGATATCAATGTCTAATTAAAAAATTGATATCACCTAACGATCAATAAGTTCAGGCTAAAATAAACTCAAATGGTGAGACTTCAAAATATTTTCTTCTTTACTTTAACTTGCTTTTAGTATTATGAAATAGTAGGGTTTCTAGCATCTTCCTTCGCCAGTATTATGTAGTGCTTTGTAATTATGACAATTGCATTTTCCGAGTCAGTTTTTACTTCAAGGGGTACTTTGAAACTGAAATATAGATACACAGAGACACAAATATATTTTGTATCACCCCTAAAATATATATATATATATATATATATATATATATTTGTGATGATAGTTGTATCAATTTTTTGATACACAGATACAATACGATGGTAGTTGTATCGGTTTTTTCTTCTAAACAAATATAATATTTTTCTAATACATAGATACGTTTTTTCTAATATAGAAATACAATTGGTTGTATCAATCGAAGAAGTAGAGAGGATTCCAAAGTGAAGAAGAGTCCAATATATCTGGTATATGTTTTTAGTCTATGGATATTCACTCGATGATACAATTTGATAATAATTGTATTAGGTTTCTTTATAGGGAAAATTGCATAAAATAGTAAATTATTAATTAAAATTAAGGGAAAATTACGTGGATAAGCAAACTTATACTATTTAATTACTCATCATAGCTATAGTTTGTTATAATTACCACTCTCGACTAACATTATACATTAATTACGTGGGCTGACTTTGAGTTTGTATAATTAGTCATGTTTGTATATGTATAATTCGCCTGGATATACAAATAAATATGTATAATATACAATTTTTTAGCATATATACATATACAATTCACCTCTCTCCCACTCTCTGCCCTCTCTCGCTCGCCTCTCTCCTTCCTCTCCCAATCTCCCTGCCATTTATACAAATATATATGTATAATATACAGTTATATATAATTATATACATATACAATTCACCTCTCTCCCACTCTCTGCCCTCCCTCGCTCGCCTCTCTCCTCCCTATCCCAGTCTCGCTCGCCTCTCTCCTTCCTCTCCCAATCTCTCTTGCTATATATACAATTACATATGTATAATATATAATTATCTAACCAATATACATATACAATTCACTTTTTCCCCCTCTCTCTCCTCTCTCCTCTCTCTCCCAGTCTCGCTCGCCTCTCTCCTCTATATAACATGTAGCTACAAATTGTAATTATCAAACTATAGCTATGAAAAATAATTAATTATTTTTAAATGGCTATATGTGAAAGTTTCCCTAAAATTAAATACTATAATCATAGTTTTATTTTATTCTAATATGTAGCAAACACTTTGTCATTCACCTCTCTCCCCAGATTTCTCGCTCCCCACTCTCAATTTCTCGCTCGCTAGTCGCTCTTGTCTCTCTCACTTTATATAAACACTATAAATTATGTTTGAGTTGGTATAAAGTGAGAAAAACTATATATATACATATATTTTAGCTCGTCTCTATCCCAAAAATCCCCTTCGCTTCTCTTACTTTATACAAACACAAATGTATAAATTGCGTTTCTTTTTGTATAGAGCGAGAGAAAATCGTATACAAATACAAATACATATATTTTCGTCTTATACACTTATAATTATACAAATACAATCTTTGATAAACATACATAATAGTTGCATATATAAAATTATCTATCCAATATACATATATAATCGCTGCATTTTTATTCAAAATGCGATGCTGCCTGCAATTTATACAAATCGAGATAATGCATGCGATTTATATAATCTGATGTTCCATGACAAACATTAAATTGGCTATGGAGCACAATTATACAAATTATAGCTATACCATACAAATATAATTTTTATGTTTGCTAAACCTAAATTTTACTCCTTTTTAAACTCAGATCAAAAGAAGAAAAAGGCATTAAGACAATGTTTGAATCATTGCATCACCCCTAAATATATACATCTATATAGTTTTTCTAATAGTCTTTTTCGATAAGCTATAAATATAGTCTAATAATAGATGTATCAATCTTTTCCGATACAACATATACAATACTTTTGATGTATAAATACCATTGGTTGTATTAATATGTGTCAATTAAATAAGAAAAGAAGATTCAAAAGCGAAAAAGAGTCTGACACATTAGATACATATTTTGTGTCTAGTGATACAAAATCTGATGAATCAAAAATTTTGATATACCAATGTTTATCCAGCAAAAAATGAATCAGTAATTACCAAGAAAATATTAAAAATTCAAAACAAGCAACCCCCCCCCCCCCCACATATATACAGTTTTCGAGACAATGACAAGATCTTTTTTTTAGTAAAATCGATTTAGATAAATGTTATGTGAAAGAGAGGAGAGGGAGAGTGTTGAGAGAGCGCTATAAATGTGGTGTATATTAAGTGAGAAAATATATTCACAATTTTTGTAAGAGAAAAAAGTAAAACAGGGCCATATGAACCAAACAGAGGAATCCATATTATCGAAGCCACATGCAGTATGTATTCCATTTCCAGCACAAGGCCATATTAACCCTATGCTTAAATTAGCAAAACTTCTCCATATCCGAGGCTTTCATATCACCTTTGTTAACACGGATTTCAATCACCGGAGATTGCTCAAATCCCGTGGTCTCAATTCCCTCGTTAGGTTACCTTCCTTTCGTTTCGAGTCCATCCCTGATGGACTCCCTCCCTCTAACGAGGATGCCACACAAGACGTTCCTTCTATGTGTGAGGCATCTAAGAAGTCGTGTTTGGACCCTTTTAGAGACCTCGTCACGAGACTAAATGATAATTCCAATTTTCCTACTATTTCTTGCATAGTCTCTGATGCTGGTATGAGCTTCACTCAACAAGTTTCTGAGGAATTAGGTGTTCCTAATGTTGGCTTTTGGACTGCTAGTGCTTGTTCCTTGTGGGCTTTCACACAATATCCTAAACTTGTGGAACAAGGTTACGCTCCACTAAAAGGTATGAAAACCAACGTCTTAAATATTTTAGTCAATTAGGCGTAGTCAGGATTTAAAAGTGCAGCAATATTGCAAACATGAGAGATTATTACTGCTCCATGTGAAAACTTTTGAGTCTTTTTAACTCTTTTGGGCCTTCTCTCTATTAAAAAGTAATAATTTAAATCAAGGTTACTGAGTTCAGCTAAAACCGTACCTTGATCTCTAGCTCAATCAACATGTATAGATTTTTAAAAGTTACCTAAAAGGTTAATAAGTTCGTTGAGTGTCCATTCATACATATTAAACTGTACTTGCTAACATTAACCACTCTGAAATTAATTAAGTTTCTTTTAACTGATTGAATTTCAGATGAAAGTTATTTAGACACGATTATAGATTGGATTCCGGGCATGGAAGGCATCCGTTTAAAACACTTGCCAAGCTTCATCAGAGCCACAGTTGATGAGCCAAGCTATATTATAATGAAATATATCGTGGAAGAAATCTTGGACAAAATTCCCAAATACTCTGCACTAATTTTCAACACATTCGACATGCTAGAGAGTGATGTTCTGCAACAAATGGCAACCAAGTTCCCTGTAGTTAATTATACTATTGGACCCGTACATCGTTTTCTGTTGAATAATCCAACTCAAGACGAAGACTTGAAATCAATCGGTACTAATCTATGGAAAGAAGATACTCACTGTCTCGAATGGCTGGACACGAAGAAACCAAATTCTGTGGTTTATGTGAATTTTGGAAGTGTTACAGTAATGAACAATGAACAGTTAACTGAATTTGCGTGGGGACTTGCAAATACTAAAATGGATTTCTTATGGATCGTTAGATCCGATTTAGTCATGGGTGATTCAGCCATTTTGCCACATGAATTTCTCGCGGAGACCAAGGAAAGAGGTTTATTAGTTGGTTGGTGTCCTCAAGAACAAGTTTTAAGTCATCCGTCAATCGGAGGATTTTTAACACACTGTGGATGGAATTCGACTCTCGAGAGTATATCATATGGTGTGCCAATGTTGTGTTGGCCTTTCTTTGCGGATCAACAAATAAATAGTTGGTTTAATTGTAATCGTTGGGGTGTCGGGATGGAAATGGATAGTAATGTGAAGAGGGAAGTGATTGTTGGAGAAATGGGTAAAGAGATGAAAGAAAATGCATTGAAGTGGAAAAAATTAGCAGAAAAAGCTATAAATTCTTCAGATGGATCATCTTATATGAATTTCGACGACTTGGTTAGCCATGTACTATTAGGAAATTAAAGGGTCTTTCACCTTAAGTTTGTTACATTAGATTGAAAACAGGTTCAAAGATTTAAGTTTTGTGAATGTCATGTTTCTCCAAGGTTGTATTATGTACTTGCAATAATTGATGAAAATAAACTCTCATTCTTATTAGAAAAAAGCTGTAATTTCGAATGGAAATGATCTCTTATAATCACTTACAAATTAAAGAGAAAAACTTGTGACATTTTCAGATTTTTGACGAAACCAAATTGTCAGACCATGTCATTGTCTTGTGAATATATTTTCAACCGCATGTGACATGCCTATACACACCACATAGCAGGCTGAGCAAATGACTTGAAAATACCATTTTTTCCTTTTACTATTGAATTTAGCCGCGCGAAGGTAATAATTTTTGAAATAGTTATTACTTATTAAAATTCAAATTTTAATATAATCGATTATTAACATTTGCTTTCCACTAATTTGTATCATTTGAAAGTGTGATATAATTTGAAGAAAGATTGATCCCTTATATTACCTTATGCCATCAAATGGGATAAAAATATATTTACTCTATTTGAGCATGTGAAAGTAAACAATAATACTTGATTTTTTTCACAGCATCTCTTTAATGGGTTTTGCTATATAACTTTTATTTTCCTTTTTTTCTATATTTTAAAATTGTTTTTCTCTCTTTTTTTGTTGACTTTTTTTTTTATCCATCACCCTTTTACCATTTTGATCATGAAATATTATTTTCTTGAGAGTTAAATTCTGAAACAAAATGATGTTGGCAGTAAATTTTTTTTTCTTTCACTTAAAATTATTTATAATAATTCAAAAAACAACTTTTATTTGTGCTCACAAAAAAAATTTGAACGATTAATAACTTTGAAATAATTATTCTTAATAAAATTCACAATTTTCACACTAAAACAACGCATTAATCCTTGTCTTTTCTTTACCTTCATTTTTCGCATCCTTCTTTTTACCGTTACTTCTCTGCTCCTTTTCAAAATAAATAAGTATTTCCACAAAATAATATATTTTATTGATTATAACATTACAAACTAATAATTTTATCAAATGGCTATTTTGAGGGTGTGTGTTCATGTACTGCTCTTCTGTCCATGAGTATTACTTGTACCTTATCCTTTATATAATTTTTTTTTTTTTAAAAAAAATGTTATATGACAAATGTTTGTAGCTTAAAAAGAGAAAAATGTTAATACCTGAAATTAATTTATACTTCACTAAGAAAGTGAATATTTGGTAACACTTAATTAGTAGCATCGGAAGAGAAATCGGTAAAAAATATCGTAATTAATAATATATGACGGATAATTAACTAAAATTTGAATGATTTTCAGTAGAGTCTTTTTCTTCTTTGCATGTGTTATAAAATCAAACTTTGTCATTTCTGATTTTTTACCTCTCAAGAAAAGTCTTGAATCCTTTTACATGTGGCAGTTGCCAATACTTCAACAATTTTAAAATTTTTGATAATCAATAAATAACCTTCAATCAACTTGATTTGAACCTGCTAACTTAATTTCTTTTGACACATATGATTCATCGAATTATAATCATAAGTAATTTGAGAATTTAAAAAGTTTTTTTAAAAAATATGTGTAGAAAAGACTAATAATCATGGAACAAGATTCCTTTCCGTCAACAAAAAAGTTAATTCAAATTAATTAGTTCGTCATATTCTTGAAAGTAATCACATTCCACATTTTATAAATCCTAACCATTTATCATCAAATTATCTCTATATGTAATCTAACTCTGAAAAAAATATGGCATGCTAACAATCCAACTGAAAGCAAGATATATAGATTAAGAAAGCTACATTAGGAAAGGATACACATCTGATCTATGTATAGCACAAAATAATAGACTACGAAAAGACAAAAAACTAATTTAAAATGTATTTACTCATATATTAATATACACATCCATAGCCATTATAAGTCCTTTTATTTAATAGATTAAATATAATAGATTAAATATTTAAAATTGAAAAAAAATGAAAAGTAAAAAAAAAGATAAATTACAATGGCAGTCTTACAAGAAAGTATCACATCAATTCGTCTATGTTTCGCTTTATTTTATATATATAGATTTCAACAGGTCTACACATTTAGTATTATAAGAATATGTAATAAGATATTTTTTGGTCAATAAAAATTATACCCAAATTAATCAGTTCACAACTTTTTTTGAAATATATTGCATTTCACGTTCTTCGAATTTTATTCCTTATCATCAAATCATCCATATCAGTAATGATCAACACTGAAAAAGAAGAAGAATATGTCAGATTAACAATCTAATTAGGAGCAAAATGAGTAAGCAAGCTACAACATAAAAAGGAAAAAAAAATTCCTTATCATCAAACCAACTATATCAGATCAATACCGTAAATTTTTTTGTCAAATTAACAATCCAATTAAAAGAAAAATAGAGTAAGAAAAGTACAAACATAAAAAGAAAAAAAAAATCTCAATCTATATATATAGCACAAAAACATAGAGTATGGGAAGACACAAAATTAATTAACATATAATAACTGAAAAATTAATACATATTAAAAGCCATTATGTGTACAAATTAAAAATAAGTAACGGTTGATTGAAAAACCGGAAGGGTAGATACGTTCCTTTTAAGGAACGTTACTATTAATTTAATTCTAAAATATATAATCAAATTAACTTTTTGGTTAACTTTACATATATATATATATATATAAAATCAAATTAATGTTACAACAGTTTTATAACCATTACACAACTTAATTTGAAAGGAAGGGTGAAATGTTTTAAATGCTCATAATGAGAGAAGAGTATATTTTCTTTTAACAGATTTTTTAATAGAAAAAAGAGGGGAAAATTTGAAAATTATGGAAAAATAGATAAATAGTAATACTGGCCATTGAGGCATGCCACATCAGCAAGCTGAGATTCAGCTTTATATATATATATATATATATATATATATATATATATATATATTGGATCAAATTTTCTGTATCCCCCAAACCCCTTCCATCTATTAGATAAAAAATAGTATAACGTATTAGAAATGACTCAAAAATGCGCTTCTTCCGCCTGTTGTCCCTCATTCAAATGCTGAGGCTCTGGGATTCTTGTTAAATTCCACCCAATTCCCAATTCATTGAATGAGGATGGCAACAAATGCCAATCAACCCAAACACAAACTTAGTGTTCTGATGTCACCTTTAGCTAAAAAAGTACTACTTTGCTGTTATCTTTCAATTATTTCATCTATATAAAGCAGCAACCATCACTTAATCTACCAATTCATTTTTGGTGTTTAGGCACCTCAGCATGTGCTTGGAGAAATCTTTATAAAACATTAACGGGTGATTTACAAGAATGACTTTAAAGGTGGGTGGTCTTGAATTTTTAATACGCGGCTTGCTATGGTCCAATAGTTCGAGTATGACAACAATTTCAAAGATTAAGTTTTGTGAATGTCATGTTTCTCCAAGGTTGTAAATTGTATTTGCAATAATTAAAGCCTGAGCTAGGGTGGGGTTCATGGATTCGGACGTAATAGCTTCTTCGTAGACTCTATATTTATACTAGAAAATTACTTAAATATAAATGTATATTTAATTTGTGAACCCCAACTTTAATCCTAACTTCGCCTATTGATTGAAGGTTATTAACGAAATTTAAAATTTCAAACTCTTAATCCTAGCTTAACCTAATAATTGACAAAAAAAGCTTTTCCATTCTTTCTAGAAAAACACAACACTATGATCTCTATGACTACTTATAAATTGAATAGAAAAAAATAATATTTTTCGATTTTTCTGCGAAATCAAATTTTTAGACCATGTCATTGTCTCTTTTGGAGTGCATGTGACATGCCTAAATAGATCACAGATGAAAGCGGACCAACATAGGTTGAGGCCTAACCGGTAAATATTTCATTTTTAAAATAGAAATCAATCAAAACTGTCCATAACGTATTAGAAATAACTTTAAAATACCATTATTCCTTTATTGGATCAAATTTTCCACCCCAACTCCACCCCCTTCCCCCTATTATATTTTTAAAAAGGTTCTTAATCATATATCATTCATATATTATAAGTGAGAAACTTTAAAATAAAAAGTTAAATTATTATTTTGTTTCTACACGAATTATAAATTTAGTCAAATATTTTAATAATAATAATATTTTAATTATATAAAGATAACATTAAAAGTCGAGCAACTATAATTTTAATTTATAAAATTTATTAATAATCATATGCATTGAGCCGAATAAGTAATAGATGGTTCATCTGACAGTAATTATTATAGTAGCAAATTTCCTCAATATTAATTAGAATACAACCTTTTCACATTTATTAGTTTGATTGAAGCTTTTACATGTTATATTTGTTCATCTATCAATACTTATTATAGCATATTATCTTAATATGTACTAGTAATTTAGAATACAATGTTTTCTCAACAAAATGTTTTCTTGTGTAATTTTGTTCATTCTTTTTCTTAGTTTTTTGGTACTTGAATCTCATAATAATGGCTATACACGGTTATTGTTTGGAAGTTGAAAAGAACATTGTATCATTGTTTAAGTCTTTTTGTCTCCAACAATAAAACTTTTGATTTTCTTTAGTTACCTAACTTAATTGATAATGAATGATCTTATCTTTTCCATTAAATTATGCTCAATGATCAATATATATATAAATGAATTCGTAAATCAAGAATATGTACAACTCTCTCCATTAGGGAAAGCAGTAGAAGAAAGATATTAACGAGTAAGTTCATTTTTTTGCTTTGTTATTTTATGTGAACTTTTTCGTAAAATATATATTATTCTTGTTTATATAATATTTATGAGTTTAAAGTTCTATAAATTATCAATATTTTTTATATTAATATTTATGATTTAAAATCAATTGGATGTATTGACATAGAAGTGGTAGAGATTGACTTTCGGTCCTCTTATATGTCATACCTTTACCATTACCTTTGAGTCTTTGCCTAAATTGTTTGAAACTTTAATTTTTAATACCTTAAATTTGCTGAAGTTGGTAAAAGAAACAAGTGGATAAATGAAAAATAATAGGTATTCATATATAATATCTTGGTGATATATGTTTATTAATATTTTCCTAATTATATAATTATAAGTGGATGAATGAAACCACTCTAATTGTTGAAATCAATAATCAAAACAACAAATGGAATACACATCAAGAACATTAGTTATGAAAAAGTATCATGTAATATATCAATACATTAAAATGTTGCTATATATATATATATATATATATAATTCATTATACATTTTACCTATCTAGATAAATTTAGTTGTTGAATTTTGTAGTTTCAAATAATATTTAATCATCTAATATTATTGTTCAATAAAAAAACCAGTTGAATATAAGCGGACTATTCATCTGTTTTAGCTTTTTCACTTTATCATCACAGTGTATTTTTAATATGATTTATTTTGTATGAACTAATCGTATGGAATATACGTACAACACATGTATCCAAAGACTAGTATATAAGAAATGACTCAAAAATACGTCCTTCCTGTTGGGTTATCCCACATCGGAAGTGGAAGGGGCTGGTGGTCAATTTATAAGTGTGAGGGAAAGCCTCAATCTTAGAGCTAGCTTTTGGGTTGAGAAGGCCCAAGATCACCAAAATTGGTATCAGAGTCTAGGTTATCAACAAGTCTCAGCCCACCGGGAGAAACTGAGTTGTCGCTCTCTCCAGCCCAAGGCCCGATGTGTGAAGGGGGAGATTGTTGGGTTATCCCACATCGGAAGTGGAAGGGGCTGGTGGTCAATTTATAAGTGTGAGGGAAAGCCTCAATCTTTGAGCTAGCTTTTGGGTTGAGAAGGCCCAAGACCACCCAACACTTCCGCCTGTGACGTTATCTTCACGTTTGGAATTACCCCTCAATTAAAATGTTGAGGCTTTGAGATTCATCTTAAATTCCACCGAATTACCAATTCTGGAAATGAAATTATTTATTGTCATTGAATAAGGTGGGCAACAATACCAACAAACCCCAAACAAACTTAAAGCTCTAAAGTTTTTGTATTTTTGAATTTTTGATACTCGCTTGCTTCTGGACAAAGCTTTAAACTGGCGAAGGTTTGTCAACTATTTTGGTAGATAACCAAAGAGCTTCTATTGTTAGTGGGCGACTATTACGCATATATATATGTCATATATGACGCCTGCGTATCGATCGGTTCGATTCGATCGATTTGAAAGATTATCGGTTTGACTTATTTGTTATCGGTTTGTAGAGATATTAAACCGTTATAGAACCATTAATTAAGATATTGACTTATCAGTTCGATTTTAAGATTTTTGACATAAAGAAATCATTGAAAATTACTTAGAAATAAGGTCACAAATAATATGAATTAATGAACCGCATGCACATGAGTTCATAAATTACATCTTGCTCAAAATCAAACACTTTTATATTGTATAATAAAAAGAGTTTGAAACAAGTTGAATTAAAAGTAGGAAACCAAACTCTAAGTCAAAGACTTTATATACAAAATAGTACATATATAACTATTTAATTTACTATCAGGTTATTGATACAATCCGTTAAGAAAAAACCTCAATCCGTTAAGAACCGATAACTCGATAAGGAAAAAAAATTCAAAATTGTTATCAAAACCGATAAACCAATAACTCATTATTGATAATTCAGTAACTTCTTTTTTGGTTCGCTTATCGATTTCGGTATGGTTATGAACAACCCTATATGCCATAATTATGTCAGCAAAAGTTGGGTTTCATATCTAATTTGCATAGCATCGTGCGTGTTTATGACGACTACTCCATGGGATAGGCAGGGGTCAAAACTTCAACACCAACCACTTTCAAGATCATTGGATTGTAATTTCCAAATGGTCTACATAAAGGGAGTAAGCTTGATTAAAACCTTGAACAGCCCATCCCAATATTCACAATATGAGCCAGGCAGAGGAATCCATATTGTCCAAGCCACATGCAGTATGCATTCCATTTCCAGCACAAGGCCATATTAACCCTATGCTCAAATTGGCCAAACTCCTCCATGTCCGAGGCTTTCATATAACCTTCGTTAACACAGAGTTCAATAACCGGAGATTGCTCAAATCCCGGGGTCCCAATGCCCTTGATGGCCTATCTTCCTTTCGTTTCGAGTCCATCCCTGATGGACTCCCTCCTCCCTCTAACGAGGATGCCACACAAGACGTTCCGTCTTTGTGTGAGGCATGTAAGAAGTCATGTTTGGTTCCTTTCAGAGACCTCATCACGAGACTAAACGCTAGTTCTAATTTCCCTTCTATTACTTGCATAGTTTCTGATGCTGGTATGAGCTTCACTCATCAAGTTTCTGGGGAATTAGGTATTCCCAATGTTGGATTTTGGACATCTAGTGCTGGTGCTTTGTTGGCTTACCTCCAATATCCTAAACTTGTGCTAGAAGGTTATAATCCACTAAAAGGTACCAAATGAAATTTGAATCCTTACCACCATATATTTTTAATTTGTTTTACAGTTTCTAATATAGTATATACTTACGATTTCTTTTTAACTTTTTGAATTTCAGATGAAAGTTATTTGACCAATGGCCATTTAGATACGATTATAGATTGGATACCTGGCATGGAAGGCATCCGTCTAAAAAACTTGCCAATCTTCAAAGCCAAAGTCAATGAACCAAACTATATTGTACTCAAATTTATAGTAGAAGAAATCGTGGGCAAAATTCACAAATTCTCTGCACTCATTTGGAACACTTTCGACACGTTAGAGAGTGATGTTATGAAACAAATTGCAACCAAGCTCTCTGCAGTTAGTTATACTATTGGACCCTTTCACTCTTTGTTGAATAATAATCTAACTCAAGACAATGATTTGAAATCAATTGGTTCTAATCTGTGGATAGATGATACTCACTGTCTCGAATGGCTGGACACAAAGCAGCTAAATTCTGTGGTTTATGTGAATTTCGGAAGTATTACAGTGCTGAGCAATGATCAGTTAGTTGAATTTGCTTGGGGACTTGCAAATACTAAAATGAATTTCTTGTGGATCGTTAGATCTGATTTAATCATGGGTGATTCAGCCATTTTTCCACATGAATTTCTCGCGGAGACCAAGGAAAGAGGTTTATTAGTTGGTTGGTGTCCTCAAGAACAAGTTTTAAGTCATCCGTCAATCGGAGGATTTTTAACACACTGTGGATGGAATTCGACTCTCGAGAGTATATCATATGGTGTGCCAATGTTGTGTTGGCCTTTCTTTGCGGATCAACATACAAATAGTTGGTTTAATTGTAATCGTTGGGGTGTCGGGATGGAAATGGATAGCAATATGAAGAGGAAAGTGATTGAGGAACTTGTGAGAGAATTGATGGTTGGAGAAAAGGGTAAAGAGATGAAAGAAAATGCATTGAAGTGGAAGAAGTTAGCAGAAGAGGCAATCACTTCTCCAAATGGATCATCTTATATGAATTTCGACAAGTTGGTTAGGGAAGTGCTATCGCCAAAAGGTTCTTCACTTCTTCTAGTAGATTGACATTTTGAAATAATGTTGTACCTTTTTCTTCTCTGGTTTTTTGTGTTTTAAATAAACTTGATCTGGAGTCTCTAGATTAAGAAAAAACAACTTGCAGCACATGGTACTTGGTAAAACATTTGTCGTATAGTTTATACTTTCGAATTTCTTATTTCAGCTTCCATAAGCCGTCCCTCTGTAGCACACTTTACACATAGTTCTAGTCATAGTGGATTAGTCCTGTCTCTGGTATAGCACTGTTGTGTAATAGTAACTCGAAAAGTAAAAGAATAATCTGTTACAATCGATAAAATTATAGTATAAGATCTTTTATAGTATCAACAATATACTGATAGAAGGGAACATACATTATCATGTATCTCAACCAAGCTAAACTCAACAACCTATTAATAGTGTTACAATAATACAATATACTGAAAGAAATAAAAAAAAACAAAAACAGTATAACTGTTTGCTAAAGAGAATGTTACTTAACGACCGAGTGTATAGGAGAGAGGAGAATTTCATTGATCAATTTGTCAATATTCACATAAGATGATCCTGATGGTTTTGCAGCTGCTTCTTCAGCCAATTTCTTCCATTCCATTGCCTTCTTCTTCATATCTTTGCCTTTCTCCCCGGTCATCAGCTCTCTTACAAGGGCTTCAACTTCATCCCTCTTCACATTATTGTTTATCTCCATTCCAACCCCCAACTTGGTGCAACAAAACCAACAGTTAGTTGGCTGCTCTGCGAAAAATGGCCAGCAAATCATTGGCACCCCACTGCTAATACTTTCAAGGGTCGAATTCCATCCACTGTGAGTCAAGAACCCTCCAATTGCGGGGTGGTTAAGGACTTTTTCTTGTTGGCACCAGCTTGCTAGCATCCCTCTTTCTTTAGTTTCTTCCAAGAATTCGGGTGGAAGAATTGCTTCTTCTCCTAATACAACATCAGGCCTTATAATCCACAAAAAATCCAGCTGGCTATTGGCAAGTCCCCACGCGAATTCGATAAGATGGTTCATAGTCATAACTGTAATACTTCCAAAATTAACATAAACAATAGAATTTGGTTTCTTGGAATCCAACCATTCAAGACACTTTGGTTCTTCTTTCCAAAGATTGGATCCCAAGTCCGCCAAATCCTTGTCATCAACATGTTTCACAAGCAAATTTAACGGTCCAATTACATACACCGGAGGAACAAGTGTTTGAAGTGATTCAAGAACTTCCTTCTCTAATGCCTCAAATGAATTGACAACAATAGCAGAAGCATATTTTTTCGATCTCTCAGTTTCACGTATGATAAACTTAAGCATAAAATCATCTGGATTTGCAGTCCTAAGAAAACTTGGAAGATCCCTTAAACGTACGTCTTCCATACCCGGTATCCAATCCAAAGTAGTCTTCTCTAAGTAACCATTTGTCAAGTAACTTTCATCTGAGGATAAAATAAAATTAAGTTAACAAGACAGATACATCAAGAAGATAAAATTAAAGCAGAGCATTTAAAAACAGGGGATACCTTTAAGTGGAATGTATCCTTTATCAACAAGGTTACAATAATGCATGTAACTCAAAGTCCCACAAGCAGCAAAAGTCCAAAATTGAACTTGAGGGATACCCAATTCTTGGGCAGCAGTTTGAGTGAAGCTGTTTGAACCATCGGAGACGATGCACGAGACAGGTGGCACCTTAGATGAACAAGTATTATTGAGCTTGGCAAGTAACTCTCTGAAAGGACCTAAACAAGTAGTATCTGTTGATTTACATAAAGCAATAATATCTTGTGTTGCATCAGCATCACATGGTGGAAGGCCATCAGGAATTGCCTCAAAACGGAATGATAGCAAGTTCTTGAAACCGTGAGGGCCTCGAGACTTAAGGAGACGCCTATGATTGTATTCAGTGTTGACAAAAGTGATGTGAAAACCTTTGTGATTGAGGATTTTGGCTAATTTTAACATCGGGTTAATGTGGCCTTGGGCAGGGTATGGTATGCAAACTGCATGAGGCTTATCAAGATCAGCACCAGTGGAAGCCATTTTTTCCCTTATCTTTTGCTTCTCTCAGAGTGATGGAAAACAAAGGCTATATATGGATAGAGGAAGAGTTAAGAAATGCAAGTAAAATCTGTGGTTTCTTATTTATTTTTACTGTTTGATGATTAAGCAAAAATATATACCGTGGCGAAGCTAGAAATTATTAGAACATGTATTAAGGTTAATCAAAATTGCAGAAACAGAAAGAAGATGAAACAGAAAATAAAAATATTTTTAATCCGAGTCCACAGAAACTATTGTGTCTCCTTAAGAAATTTAATCCCCTCACTGTACTCGAGGTTATGGATTAATTTCTCCCAAGATAATGTGGGGTCCATCTCCATGTACCAAACTTTGAATAACTTTCTGCCAATTTCAAAGTTTGGCAGAGTTGGTAAGCTATGAAGAAGAAAAAATTGTTTTCTGCCAATTTCAAAGTTTGGCAGAGTCGGTAAGCTATGAAGAAGAAAAAATTGTTTTTTCTTCTGTAGCACATTTGGAGGGTAGTGTATTTGTTCTATATAAAATGGAGGACAATTCTTCATTCTAAGTACACCAAAAAGAAAATGACAAAGGAGAGAAAAGAAGAGTGAGGCATCACAGAGGAAAATAATTTGTGAGGAAAAATAGAGAGTCTGAACGATATTATAGTGAGGTGGAAAAATCAAAAGAGGGTTATTTCTTTTGAGTGTGTAGTGATCTTTGGAGTTTTGCTCAAACCTATAAGTGTAAAATCCTTACTATAGTGATATTCGTTGCTCCTCTCGGGTTGTGGTTTTTCCCTTACTTAGGAGGGTTTCCACGTAAAATATTGGTGTCATTATTTCTCTTTTATTCTCGTTGATTAACCGTATTGTTGTGTTCCGCATTTATTGCCTTTATTACCGCAAATATTATTTCTGTTACGAATTTATTCCCAACAATTAGTATCAAAGCACAGGTTCTGCTCATTTATAGAAATATTTTTTGCAGCTTATTGTACTATACTCAGTTGAAAAAAAAATGTCTGGAGTAAAGTACGAGCTAGCAAAATTCAACGGTGATAGAGATTTCTCAACGTGGCAGAGAAGGATGAAAGACTTGCTCATCCAACAGGGTTTGCACAAGGCACTAGGCGGCAAATCCAAAAAGCCCGAATCCATGAAACTTGGAAATTGAAAAGAAATGGATGAAAAGGCTGCTAGTGCAATCAGATTGCACTTAACAGATGATGTAGTTAATAACATCATCGATGAAGAGAGTGCATATGACATTTGGACAAAGTTAGAAAATCTATACATGTCCAAAACGCTGACAAATAAATTGTACCTAAAGAAACATTTATATGCGCTACATATGGGTGAAGGTACAAATTTTTTGTCTCATTTAAATGTACTTAATGAACTAATCACGCAGCTAGCAAACCTCGGAGTAAAGATCGAGGATGAAGATAAAGCCATAGTACTCCTAAACTCGTTGCCATCTTCCTACGATACTTTAGCAACAACCATTTTACATGGTAAGGACTCTATTGAGTTGAAGGATGTCACATCAGCCCTTTTGCTTAATGAGAAGATGAGAAAAAGTCCTGAAAATCACGGACAGGCTCTCATCACGGAAAGTAGAGGCAAAAGTTACCAAAGGAGCTCAAGTAACTATGGTATATTCAAAGCTCGTGGAAAGTCCAAGGTCCGATCAAAATCGAAGGCCAGAAATTGCTACAATTGCGATCAACCAGGACACTTCAAAAGAGATTGTCCAAATCTAAAAAAGGGTAAAGGGGAAAGCAGCGGCCAGAAGAATGATGACAACACAGCTGCCATGGTGCAAAATAATGACAATGTTGTTCTCCTCATAAATGAGGAAGAAGAATGCATGCACTTGGCAGGTGTAGAGTCGGAATGGGTGGTCGACAAAATTGCATCTTACCATGCCACACCGGTAAGAGATCTTTTTTGCAGATATGTAGCCGGTGATTTTGGCAATGTTAAAATGGATAACACAAGTTACTCAAAGATTGCGGGGATCGGAGACATTTGCTTAAAAATAAATGTTGGATGCACATTAGTATTGAAAGATGTGCGCCACGTACCTGATTTGCGGATGAACTTGATCTCGGGAGTTGCTTTGGACCGAGATGGATATAAGAACTACTTTGCAAATAAAAAATGGAGACTCACCAAAGGGGCATTGGTGATTGCAAAAGGAGTTGCTCGTGGCACGTTGTACAGGACAAATGCAGAAATATGCCAAGGTGAATTAAATGCGGCTCACGAAGAGAATTCTGCAGATTTATGGCATAAAAGAATGGGTCATATGAGCGAGAAAGGATTGCAAATTCATTCCAAAAAATCATTCATCTCTTTTGCCAAAGGTACAACGATAAAACCTTGTAACTACTGCTTATTTGGTAAACAACATAGAGTCTCATTTCAGACATCATCAGAAAGAAAGTCGAATATACTTGATTTGGTATATTCTGATGTTTGTGGTCCAATGGAGATAGAATCGATAGGAGGTAATAAATACTTTGTTACCTTTATTGATGACGATTCTAAAAAATTGTGGGTTTATATCTTGAGAACCAAAGATCAGGTGTTTCAAGTATTTCAAAATTTTTATGCTCTGATAGAAAGAGAGACAAGTCGAAAGCTAAAACGTCTCCGAACCGACAATGGAGGTGAGTACACTTCAAGAGAATTTGAAGAGTACTGTTCAAACCATGGAATCAGACATGAAAAGACAGTTCCTGGAACCCCACAACACAATGGTGTAGCTGAAAGAATGAATTGCACCATTGTTGAGAAGGTGATAAGCATGCTCAGAATGGCTAAATTATCTAAGACATTCTGGGGTGAAGCATTTCGGACAGCGTGTTATCTTATCAATCGTAGTCCATCAGTTCCGTTGGAGTTTGACATTCCGGAGAGAGTTTGGACCAATAAGGAGATGTCTTACTCGCACCTAAAGGAATTCGGCTGCAAAGCTTTTGCACATGTACCGAAGGAGCAGAGAACCAAGCTAGATGATAAATCAGTTCCCTGCATATTCATCGAATATGGAGATGAAGAGTTCGGGTACAGACTATGAGATCTTGTAAAGAAGAAGGTCATTAGAAGCAGAGATGTAATCTTTAGATAAAGTGAAGTTGGAACTGGTGATGATCTATCCGAGAAGGCCAATAAAAAGAATGGTATAGTCCCTAATCTTGTAACCATTCCTTCTTCTTTTAACCATCCCATAAGTGCAGAAAGTACGATCGATGAAGTTGTTGAACATGAAGAGCAACCTGATGAGATTGTTGAGCAGGGGGAGCAACTTGGTGATAATACCGAGCAAATGGAGTACCCAAAAGAAGAAGAACAATCTCAACCTCTGAGGAGATCAGAAAGACAAAGGGTAGAATAAACCAAATACCCTTCCTCAGAGTATGTCCTCATCAATGATGAAGGTGAGCCAGAAAGTCTTAAGGAGGTGTTGTCTCATCCAGAAAAGAGCCAATGGATGAAAGCCATACACGAAGAGATATGATCTCTACAGAAAAATGACACATACCAGCTAGTTGAACTTCCAAAAGGCAAAAGACCGCTTAAGTGCAAGTGGGTCTTTAAACTCAAGAAAGATGGAAATGACAAGTTATTCAGGTACAAAGCTCGATTGGTTGTAAAAGGCTTTGAACAAAAGAAAAGTATTGATTTTGATGAAATTTTTTCACCTGTTGTCAAAATGACTTCTATTCGAACTATTTTGAGCTTATCAGCTAGTCTAGATCTTGAAGTGGAGCAATTGGACGTGAAAACTGCATTTCTTCACGGAGATTTGGAAGAAGAGATTTATATGGAGCAACCAGAGGGATTTGAAGTATCTGGAAAGAAACATGGTGTGCAAATTGAATAAGAGTCTTTATGGGTTGAAATAGGCCCCAAGGCAATGGTACAAAAAGTTTGACTCTTTCATGAAAAGTCAAACATACATGAAGACCTATTCTGATCCATGTTTATACTTCAAAAAATTTTCTGACAACAATTTTATTATTTTGTTGTTGTATGTGGATGACATGTTAATTGTAGGACAAGACAAAGAGCTGATTGCAAAGTTGAAGAAATATTTGTCCAAGTCATTTGACATGAAAGACTTGGGCCCAGCACAACAAATTCTAGGGATGAAGATTGTTCGAGAACGAACAAAAAAAAAGTTGTGGCTATCTCAAGAGAAGTACATTGAACGTGTACTAGAACGCTTCAACATGAAGAGTGCTAAACCTGTTAGCACGCCTTTTGCGAGTCATCTGAAGTTGAGCAAACAGATGTGTCCTACAATAAAAGAGGAAAAAGAGGGAATGGCTAAAGTTCCTTATTCTTCAGCAGTGGGGAGTTTGATGTATGCGATGGTGTGTACAAGACCTGATATTGCTCATGCAGTTGGTGTTGTTAGCAGATTCCTTGAAAATCCTTGAAAAGAACACTGGGAGGCAGTTAAGTGGATACTCATGTACCTAAAAGGTACCACAAGAGATTGCTTGTGTTTTGAAGGATCTGATCCAATCTTGAAGGGCTATACTGATGCTGATCTGGCAGGTGACCTCGATAATAGAAAATCCACTACTGGATATTTGTTTACATTTTCAGGGGAAGCTATATCATGGCAGTCAAAGTTGCAGAAGTGTGTCGCACTCTCTACAACTGAGGCAGAATATATTGCAGCTACTGAAGTTGGCAAAGAGATGGTATGGCTGAAACGATTTCTTCAAGAACTTGGATTGCATCAGAAGGAGTATGTCGTCTATTGTGACAGTGAGAGTGCAATAGACTTGAGCAAGAACACCATGTATCATGCAAGGACGAAGCATATCGACGTGAGATATCATTGGATTCGTGAAAAGATAGAGGACGGATCTATGCAGGTCATGAAAATCCCTACTAGTGAAAACCCTTCAGATATGCTAACCAAGGTGGTATCAAAAGACAAGTTCGAGCTATGCAAAGAACTTGTCGGCATGTACTCAAGCTAGAAACCTAGAGCTACCTCCTTCAGGGTGAATGGGTCTGGAGGGGGAGATTGTGGGGTCCATCCCCATGTACCAAACTTTGAATAACTTTCTGCCAATTTCAAAGTTTGGCAGAGTTGGTAAGCTATGAAGAAGAAAAAATTATTTTCTGTTAATTTCAAAGTTTGGCAGAGTTGGTAAGCTATGAAGAAGAATTTTTTTTTCTTCTGTAGCACATTTGGAGGGTAGTGTATTTGTTCTATATAAAAGGGAGGACAATTCTTCATTCTAAGTACACCAAAAAGAAAATGACAAAGGAGAGAAAAGAAGAGTAAGGCATCACAGAGGAAAATAATCTGTGAGGAAAAATAGAGAGTGTGAGCGATATTATAGTGAGGTGGAAAAATCAAAAGAGGGTTATTTCTTTTGAGTGTGTAGTGATCTTTGGAGTTTTGCTCAGACCTATAAGTGTAAAATCCTTACTATAGTGATATTCGTTGCTTCTCTCAGGTCGTGGTTTTTCCCTTATTTAGGAGGGTTTCCACGTAAAATATTGGTGTCATTATTTTTCTTTTATTCTCGTTGATTAACCGTATTATTGTGTTCCGCATTTATTGCCTTTATTACCGCAAATATTATTTCTGTTACGGATTTATTTCCAACAGATAAAATGGATTAACCTGTTAAAGAAGTAGCGGTACCTCAAACTTCAATAACTTCAACAAACGTAAGAACAACAACAAGTCATTACACACTGACTCAGTTGATCGACAATTTTAGTTTTTGAGAAAAAATGTATCCAGAGAGAAGGAAAAAAATTTCAGTGTTTGAAAATTGGAAAAAATCTTTTATTTATAGCCAATTTCAGCAAGGGACGCGTCTGTTCGAAAAAATGTGTTACGACCCGTTATTTTCCAGACCGTTGTGTCTTTTGGGAAGAGTAACGACTTTTCGGAAAAGTAACGACTTTTCGGAATGTTATCGTTACACGCGAATTAATTCTATTTAAATTTTAATTTTAAATTATGATTTTATTTAAATTTTTAAATAAAATTTGATTTATAAATTTATATGTTGTAAAAGAAATTCATATATTTTAAACTTTGCAAAAAAAACCCTCATATTTGACGTGAAAAAATTGTCCTTATCATGTGAAATATTTATATTAAAGAATAACTAGTCAAAGTTAGTTGTTGAATTAAAGAAGACCAAAAAAAATACAAGAAAGATTAGTAAAAAATGGTATATATATGGACTGTGTGTAATAGTGACGGTATATGTGTGTCATTGTTTTTAAGAAAAAAAGCATATTAACTCTAAATCTCAAAGTTGAGGAACACAATATACATTTTTAGGTTATCCGTAATATATTCTTTGTCAGGTCACCTTCTAGAGGTATTAAATTGACTTCAAACAAAATTAAAGGGTATAGAGTTACTCGATGTAATCGAGTTTCGGGACGAGATTAAGGGGAAACTTCTGTATTTTCCCATCATTATTAGATCAAATCATAGTGACGCTATCCTGCTAATCTTGATAGTTCAGAAAAAAATGGAGTATTTGAAAATGACATAGTTTTCTAGAGTTAATGTGCCATAAACCATTTGTTTTAGTATTAGCTTACCACCCAAATAAAGCCAAGCTGCTGAATCTATTTCAATAAATAAGCCTACTTATAGTGAGCATTTTTATTCCATAAATAAAACCAACCATTGATTAGTACTCTACTTCTTTTGCCTAGTGGTTTCCGAGGAGAGTAGAATTTCGTTGATCAATTTGTCTATGTTCACATAAGATGATCCTGTTGTTTTTGCAGCTGCTTCTTCAGCCAATTTCTTCCATTCCATTGCCTTTTTCTTCATATCTTTGCCTTTCTCGCCCACCATTAGCTCTCTCACAAGACTTTCAACTTCAGCCATTTTCACATTATTGTCAATTTCCATTCCAATTCCCCATTGTGTGCATTTGAACCAACAATTAGTCTGTTGTTCCGCGAAGAACGACCAGCAGATCATTGGCACACCACTGCTGATACTTTCAAGGGTCGAATTCCATCCACTGTGAGTCAAGAACCCTCCAATAGCAGGGTGGCTAAGGACTTGTTCTTGCGGGCACCAACTTGTCAACATCCCTCTTTCTTTTGTTTCTTCCACGAATTCAGGTGGAAGAATTGCTTCTTCCCCTGATACAATATCTGGTCTTATGATCCATAAAAATTCCATTTGACTGTTGGCAAGTCCCCATGCGAATTCAACAAGTTGGTTCGCGGTCATGACAGTGATGCTCCCAAAATTAACATATTTGGTTTCTTGGAATCAAGCCATTCTAGACACTTGGTTTCTTCTTTCCATATATTCGATCTCAAGCCCTCCAAGTTCTTGTCAACGACAAAGTGTTCCATAAGAAGATTCAATGGACCAACGGCATAGATTGGAGGAAGAAGTTTTTGAAGTGATTCAACAACTTCTCTCTCCAATGTTTCAAATGTATTGATAATGATAGCAGAAGCATATTTTGATCTCTCTGTTTCTTGGATGATGAATTCGATCATGTATTCTTCGTGATTTGTAGTTCTTAAGAAACTTGGAAGATCCCTCAAACGTACTCCTTTCATGCATGGTATCCAATCCAAACTTGTCTCCAAAGATCCATTTGTCAAGTAACTTTCATCTGCAATTCCCAGAGATAACATAAACCAAATTTAAAGTGCCACTAGATACTTTAAAGAGTAAATTTTATGACATTTTGATTTATTAAGTATTTTCGATCGGACTATTAACTGAGGTTATTTTCATTCAATTCCGCATAGCTCAAGAGCATTTTTCTACTCTTTTCCGTTAAAAGAATGATACAGGGAATCGGACATGTATGTATACCTTTAAGTGGAGTGTATCCTTTCTCAACAAGATCGCGGTAATACATGTAACATAATAAACCACAAGCACTTGGAGTCCAAAAGACAACTTGAGGAATACCCATATCTTGAGCAGCAGAGAGAGTGAAGCTCATTGAACCATCAGAAACGATGCACGATACACGTGGCACGTTAGTATTTTTGAGCTTTGCAAGTAACTCTTTGAAAGGACCTAAACAAGTAGTGGTTGTAGATTTACAAAGAGAAGAAATGTCTTGAGTTGCATCAGGGTCACATGGTGGGAGGCCATCAGGAATGGTCTCGAATTGAAAAGATGGCAAACTATTGAGGCTATCGGGGCCTCGAGATTTGAGGAGACGCTTATGGTTGTGTTCAGTGTTGACAAAGGTGATATGAAAGCCTTTGCGATTGAGAATTTTGGCTAATTTTAACATTGGGCTAATGTGGCCTTGAGCAGGGTATGGTAAGCAAACTGCATGAGGTTTGTCTGAATTTTCAGCATTAATGGAACACATTTTTTTTGGTTTCCTTATTTGAGTGAAATATTTTTGCTAGGAAGAGAGTGGGTACATTTTATAGACGACCTAGATTAAACGAGTCAAGACCTTATGTCATCGTTGGGTGTAATTAATTCCGTGATGAAATTAGTTATCCCCATAGAGATAATATTTCTGCGATAAATAATTTCAGAATTTTCGATTTGATTTATTACATCCTTAATGCAAACTTCAGGGGCCACCAATGGATTAGCCCTGAGATAAATATTGAAGCATGAGATGTTAAATTTAGTACTATGTCATTACGGCCTTACTATCGGTTTTGTCCAAATCTGCATGTTGCAACATCATATATATCATAATGACTTATTACTAACGGATAAAAGGACAACTCCTACTGAAATTTCATAATGAGGTATAAAGTTTTTCGAATTTTTGATCAACATAAGTTATTATATAAATTAATTCACCAAAATAATATTTTTTTTTGAAATTTTATAAAATTAAAATAATCGTATTTGGCAGTTAGTTTTAGGTATTATTTTATTAAAAGAATCAAATACAAATATCTAAAGGAATAAACAGACATAAAACATCACTATCAAATAGGTTTTATTAATTCATTATCCAGCCAATTCCAACAAACATCATATGATGGAGAAGAAGAAAAATTGGGTTTGAGTGAGGGTGTGGAATTATTTTAATTTAATGCATTATAATGTCACATTATGCACGTGTGTAGTATACACATTTTTATTGTTGACTGACTATCAGAAAAAATATTAAATAAAAACATATTTATTAAGATTGAAGTATCTAATAGCAAAAAAAAAAAAAAAATTTACTAAAATGTTAAAGTGAAATATTTGAACAAATATAGGAGTTATTTATGACTCTAACAGATATATTATTGACAGTTCATGACGGACTCACGTACCAATCCATTAACACGGCTGATGGCACGGCCAACCATTACGGTTAACACTACGTCTAGTTTACTTTGACGAATTACGCAAAATAAAAAAAAATAAAAAAATAAAAATTAAAAACTAGGTTATCATTTGGATTTGTCCTTATTTTAAAATTATGTAAATATGATCTTTGAGAGTCAAAAGACGGGCAAAACATTGTTGTGTTTGGTGATTAAAACACCATTGAAAAGTTATTATTAAGAGTATAACTATTATGTGTTCAATTAACTATATGTTTGTCAATTATTACTAGACCTACATTGATTTATCAAAACTTCATCTATGATCTATAACTCTAACAATATAAGATTGAAATAGCATTTATGTGACCAAAAAATTGAAAACATTCGATAGAACCGAACTGACCATATCGACAAAGTTGGATTTTGATTAAAAAAAAAAAAAAGCGAACAAACCAAATCAATTTATGTACACCCTGTATATATTTAAAATTGAAATCAATTTGACCCAAAACATGTTTAGCAAAAGCAAATCTAAGAATATTGACATTATGTATATTTATTTAAAATTAGCTTACTCCATCTATGCATCTGTATGTGCGATATTGAATATGTTCATATCAAGAACCCTCCAACAGCAGGGTGGCTAAGGACTTGTTCTTGCGGGCACCAACTTAGACGGGAGGAACAAGTGATTCAAGATTTTCTTTCTCTAATGGATCAAATGTATTGATTACAATAGCAGAAGCTAATTTGCTTCTATTTGTTTCTTGGATAAGATAATTGAACATAAAATCATCTGAATTTGTACTTCTCAAAAAACTTGGTAAATCCCTCATAGGTATGTGTTGACACCCAATTTTGGCCTTCCACAATATAAATTAGTCATCGATCCTCTTAAATTTCAAACGATTTGAAATAATTAACTTTAAATATTTTTCAAGTTATTTTAAGTAATTTTGTCATTATTATAAATTTTAAAATGTTAAAAAAATAATTTTCATATTCTATATGATTTTGCATATATTTATTATATTAATGTTTGAAAATCATCTCAAAAATATTTTAGTTTTACTTAAATATTTTATTAATTAGTTTAGCTAATTTATAGTTTATATTTTTTGAATTAATAGTTTACGATTAAATTAATTATTTTATTTTTATTCAAATTAAGAAGATCGTTAATTAATTGATGTTAATTCATCTTTCTTAAATTTTAGTCAAATTCCCTAAATTAAATTTAATTTGACTATTTCTTAAAATTCCAAGACATAACCCATTTTCCCTTAAACCCATTTGAAAATCAAATCTTGGGCCCCTTTTTCCCAATTCTCAGCAGCCCAACTTTATAGTTTTGTCCAGCCCAATTCCCAGCAGCCAACTTTATAGTTTTGCCCAGCCCAATTCCATTCTCTTAAATCCCAACAAATCAGACCCAATTTGGGCCATTTTTTAGCCCAATTCACGTTTCTACAGCCCCTATTCTTAACAATATTTCCAGCCCACTCTTTTCAATGACCAACCCACCAACAATATACAATACATGTACAGTACCACCCGACCCCATTACTTCATCTTCTTCACCTAACAACAAGAAAATCACTGCGCAGATCCAGCAAAATCCCGATAAAATCGGATCTGCAACAGCCGCGTCCTATTCCCTTTTCCCCCTTTTCGTGAAATTCAATTTTTTTTCCATCCTCTTCATCATTGCCTTGAAAAAAAGGCACACGAATTTGAATTTTTTTTTTGAAAAATCACTCCCAAATCAACCCTGAATCCCTCTATATAAACCTCCATCTTCTTTAGTGTTAGGAAGAGAAGAAAAATTGTGGTGAGAAAAAATCAAGTTAGAGGAGATCGGATTTTTTTTGAAGAAAAAAAAATTTTGATAAGGGATTTTTTATTTTTTTAGAGAAGAAAAAAAAATAGATAGGAAGATTTTTTTTTTCATCTAAAAAATACACGCCTCAAATGTCTTCAAAAGTTTAAGGTCAATAGTTCAAAAAAAAATAATATAATTTTCAATTTTTTCGAGTTCATCGGAATCTTGTGTAGTCGAAATTCGTGGTGAAAGTTGCTTTGTGGTCAAGCTCGTTCGTCCCATTCGCTGCACCGAAAAAGGTAATATCTTTGGTCTTATGTTTCGTTTCCTCTCAATTGATATGTAGTTGACTTTGCTTCCGTTCTATTAGTCCTTCTTTTTAGGATATCGTGTGTTGATTAATAATTGTTGTATGTCAATGGACAGAATGCTAAGAGTGTTGTATTATATATTTGTTGTTGGATTGCAGTAACGAGTTCTTATATTTTGGTTTGTTTAATTGCTTATTTCGTAGAATCCATTTTGCCTATGTTGTTTTGTTTTACTTCTTTGTTCATGTTTAAAGTTTACCTAATACAAATCTAGTCTCGAATTTAACCGTTTGATTGTTGTTGATCTGTTCATAAGAAATTTTAGGATTAACTGTGGTTGTTTCACATTGTTTCAATTTTGAGCCAATGTGATTAAATGGCCGATTGGCAGTAACTATCTTATTTGATTCAAAGTTGATTAAATTTTACATTATTCCATAATGATCATCTTCTTTTGACTATTTTTGAGCTATTATATATATGTTAGAGATGTAGCTTGTTTTTTAACATTGTTTTGTTCTATGTTAGCATCGGTTAATCACTGTCTATATTTAGAAGTTTGGGTTATTTTCTTGACTCATGTGTTTACATTTGTTGCTACTGGGAAGATCTAAAAATGCCTATTACAAGTCTGTGTTCAAATTTAGTGCCATTGGCTAGCATGTGTAGGAGGGTGTTCATTTTATTTCTTTTGGCCTAGTTTATTTACTATGTTGAGATTGAAACATTTCATTTTAGATTGTTTGAAATATATGAGTTATATGGTAATGAAGTTGATGTCAACAGTGTTCTGTTACCATTATCCTTGTACTTTTCAATCGAATTGTCATGATCCTTACTTACGTGTCTTTCTTTCTGTTGCATGTGAATATACTTTGAGTCTATGATGGACTCTTCTCCTCCTTGCATTTCGGATGGGCCATAAAGGTTCCCCGAATCTTTATTTCCTCTCGAGTCAGCCCCCATGTCAAATTGTGAAGTGATGAACAGGCCCTGGAGTCTCAATATGAGGCTGGAAATTAGTTTGTGGAGGCTTGAAAAGGGTTGTATACGTGTTGTATACGACATTATACACCGTTATACAGGATGAGTGAAGCAAATACGCGGTAAAAATGGACGTAAATGTTTTAAGAGTTGAAGTAGGCTGTGTAATTTCGATATATAATCGAATATACACAAAAGGGGGTCAAACGACGCGCTGTATACAAAAGTATACACCTGGTGTATACACAACTCTTCCATGACAGAAATAATGTTGAAGTCCAAATCAGGCCCAAAAAGGGCCCAAATCCTCTCTCTCTCCCTTACTATTAAATTATTTGATTATGATTATTTATTTATTGTTTATTTATTAACTCTAACTTTGAAATTATTAAATAACTTAATTAAATCCCCAAGAGATGAACTATATTCTTTATGTTAGTATGTTTAAATAAATTTCATTTTTATCAATACTTAGTTTTTATTTATTTGAAAACCTTTACTTAACCTTCAATTAACTTAAAATAGTCTCTATGCTTTAATTGACCAATTTGGTTTAAAATATTATTTTAAAAACGCGTCAAATAAGTTTTAACAAATCTAGTCTTGTTAAAATTCTAGTCACTTGTATTATATTCAAATGTTTCAATTAAGATTCGATTTTCTTAAAAAAAATAATTAAAAATTACTCTTTTATTTATTTTTTCAAGTTAATGAGTGTTGTAAATTAATAATATTATTTCTATATTAAATATTTTTCTTAAAAAAATAGTCAATAATAATTAACCTAAGTCATAGGATAACCGCATGTTAGCGGGTGCTTCAAATGCCTTAAAAACCTTCTTGAAGCGTAAATAAGAACCTCTTACCCATTTTCTCTGAATTTATTAAGATTTAATCTGTTAAAATCTTTTTAAATTAAGTTTCTTAATTTCTTTAAAAAATTAAGTGGCGACTCCTTTCTAAGTATTTTTCTCAAATTGTTTTATACTTAGAACATTTCAAAAAAAGTAATTTTTCTAAAGATAGTAAAATTACGGCATAACAAAAATGTCTTTCATGCCCGATATCCAATCCAAAGCCGTCTCCAAATACCCATTTGTTAAGTCAGTTGCATCTACAATTTCCCCAAGAACATAAAAAGAACAAAGGTTAAAACACAAACATATATAAAAATGGGCCATTTTAAAACAGGACAAATCAAACAGAGTATACCGTTTAAGTGGAAAGTATCCTTTTTCAGCAAGGTCGTGGTAATGCATGTAACCTAATAAACCACAAGCACATGGAGTCCAAAAGAAAACTTGAAGGATGCCCAATTCTTAAGGAGCAGCTAGAGTGAAGCTGATACATCCATCAGAAACGATGCACGAGACAGGTGGCACATTGGATGAACAAGTATTATTGAGCTTTGCAAGCAATTCCTTGAAAGGACCTAAACAAGTAGTGGTAGTGGATTTACCAAGAGAAATAATATCTTGAGTTGAATCGGCATCAGATGGTGGAAGGCCATCAGGAATGGTCTCGAATCGAAAAGTTGGCAAGCCCTTCAGGGAATCAGGGCTGCAAGACTTAAGTAGACGCCTCTGATTGTATTCAGTGTTGACAAATGTGATGTGAAAACCTTTGTGATTAAGAATTTTGGCTAATTTTAACATCGGGTTAATGTGGCCTTCGGCAGGGTATGGTATGCAAACTGCATGAGGCTTGTCAAGTTCATGCGTGCTTCTAATGGAATCCATTTCTAAAGGGGATACCATATTGGTCTGGTTAAGAATGTGAGTGAGATTAACTTGTAAGTTTAATGATTAACAAAATGAAGCATGAATAGCAGAAAATGTTATATAGTAAATGGTACCTTACCTACCTATAAATGGGGACTATGTATTCCCAATGAGTTTTAGAATGTTTTTATATTTGAGAAAGAAAGGGAACATTGATTCCAAAACAGAGCTTTTAAGCTAAGTTTTGAGTAATTATCTCAAATCAAAGAAAGAAGTTGTTTTTATATTTTGGGAGTAGTATTAAGCACCGATATGGGAATGCGAGTTGATGATAACTCAAGTCTCCATAAACCATGTAGTCATTATGGGTATTAATGAGTAATACTTTTTAGATGATCACATAAGTTAAGCTAGTGGATCCACTAAGTTAAGTAGTGCTATATGACGGCAAAGTATAGGACAGTCTGGCAACGTGATAGTAAACACGTTGTATTACCACTTAGGCTTATAGTGGTGGTTGTCAGTTAGAGAAACTGTTGGAAAACTAGATGCACAGCGAAAGCATATTAAGGATCTTTAATACTTACATGAATAATAGACAACCAATACCTTTTATGCTAGAACACATAAACAAACTACAAGTTAATTCGATAAATACCTCTTGAAGCGTGAGCGGATACCTTCAAGCGAATCTCCAAGTTAAACGGATCTTCAAACGAATCTACAAGATAGCTATGGTCTTCTACAGTGATCCCAAGTCACATCTGAACTCTCTCAATACTTGGGTGGGCAAGTATCGAATAGAATACTAATGATCATCTTTCTAGGTTAGGAGAATCCCTATTTATAGAGATGTCTTTCTAATCCTAAAAGGACTAGAAAACCTAGTTTTTCTAGAAGACTAGAAAAAAACCATATTATTCTTCTTTTTTGCATAGAAATAGGATTCTGAGTTCTAGTTACATATGGGCACTATAGGGATCACATAATTAATTACTGAGGCTTCTTATTATTGAAATAATTCCAAATAATTAATTTGAATTATTCTTACCATAATAAATTACAAATCATTCCACTAGAAATTCGTAATCGCACTCCTCTATTTCGTAATTTCCCATTAAATACTTATGTAATTCCCCATGTTAAGATTTCAGATACTAATCAATAAATTAAATTACTGACGAATTTAACTTAATGATTAATTTCCTTTTAGAGCACTACTTAACTTATTTCATGTGTCGTATTCATAAATCCACTTGCAAGATTTGACACAATGAAAACTTATAAGTTTCTCAAAAAGGCATATCAATCAATCTCTATAACGAGACATGGATTCCATCAACTAACTTATTATTTCACCAATATATATATTATTATCATCCAACTTACCAGGCATATTGACCCATCTCAGAATCTCACCTTTTAATAAATCAAAATGACAATTAATATATACAGATCATAATAGTTATATCAGGATTAAGAATATAAGTACATTTAATAGTTTAGAGAATATGTTTTTGTCAGTCAGTCTAAAACAACTATCTCTACTCGGTCCCGTTCAATACATACAAAATGTACTAGCACAAGAAGTTGGAACTATACCGTTCCTATAATCAGGACAAATTACATATAATCTTGTGTTACAATCGTACTCGATGGCATGTCCAATTTCCATCCTAGATTGTGAACCAAAACTTTATACTTATAAAAACCGATGATTTAATCCTCTGTGTATAAGCTAAAACTCTTTACACTAAATCATCTACTATATAAGTAAATAGACACCATAAACGAATATATGATCTATTGAAATTGAGCAAATATTTATTCTCTAATAAATATTATTTTTTAACACATGGTTAATAGTATATATCCCAACAATCTCTCACTTAGACTTTTAACCATCACAATTGTTATAATGTACTATATCCAAATGCATGGTTAATAGTATATACCCTAACAATCTCCCACTTAGATGTTTAATTTTGAAAATTGTTAGAATACTATGTCAAAACACATGATTAATAGTATATACCCTAACAATCTCCCACTTAGACTCTTAACAATGCATTTACAACTTTCGCAGACATTCCTTTATTTCTTATCGAAAGAAAATTTACCAAGATATTTTCTCATGCAATTTTGTCTAGTAGTGCTTCGTCGTAACAAATCGATTTTGTACTAGATCTTTAGAGACCTTATCATGAATCTCTCCAAGTGTGTACTTCTTTTCAGGAGCTCTATCATAAAAGTTCTCTCAAGCATACAAAACAACTCAATCTTCGTTATGATTCTCCCACTACGACTAAGTACTACTATTATAATCACACTTTCACGTTCTTGAGTTTTAATATTTTCTTCAAAATCTTTCGATAATGAAACATTAACAACTTCTCATGAAATGTTCTTTTAATTTGCTCAACATCACTCCAACTACTTGAGATAGTAGTTTTCTTATGTCTAGTAACGTTTCTCCCACTACTTAAGTGCAATGGGACGTCAATTCTGACATACCCATTAGATGTTCTTGAGCGTATGAATTTACAATTGACTTATTTGTTATTTTTTTTTGTTCAATTCCCGTAAAGATAATTTACTTCTAGGAACATGGTTTACTAAAATTATCCTTTTCTAGAAATCAGAAAGTTGTGTTAACAATTGACTTATTTTCTTTAGAACATTATAATAAACCTTGTTTCATTCTTTAGGATATCCAATTAACACACACATTCCGTTCTTAATTTCAATTTTTCTTATTCTCCCACTCAGCACATGTGCTGGACAATCCTATATCTGAACATGTCACAGATTAGACTTACGTCAAAATTAACTAGTTCTATAGTTGCTCAATGTACTAATATGAAAGAAACTGAATTCAGAATGTAATATGTAGTTATTAGAACCTATCCCAAAAGAAACAAAATAACTAATAATAAGTCAATAATTAATCTCATCATCTTCATAAACGTCTAATTCTTTTCTCTTCTACACCAATCTATTATAGAGCGTCTAGTGTAGACAATTGAAAGACAATTATTCTATAAGATAAGTGACTTATGAGCTAAGAGGTTTACGTCACTACAATCAGATTGTAGTCACTTTATATATTTTTCATGATGATACTTTCATGTGTTTTAAATATCTTGAGTTTATCAAGACATTTAGACTTATAAAACATCAAAAAATATATTCATATCACGAGTAATTTTCTTGAAAACTCAAAAACTCAAATTCACCTCTTGCCCATGTGCTCATTTATTACACAAATCAGAATATATTAATTATAACTTATCACTACCTCTTAAATCCTTTTTAAGAGGAAAACTAAGGTCTCTTAGTCATTTTTCCTTCTAAACAAAACGTACATGTTGGTAGTGACTTCACTTTCAATGAACAGTTATGTCCGTCCATTAACCAACCTCAAAATTCTATTCAGAATAAATGACATAAACCCTAATATACAGATAAGTCTCATTCAATTTAAAAGATATTTTCCCTTATGAGACAGATTAGTATAATTTAATTCTCTCATACTTATAAAATAATCATGCATCAATATACCACAAGAAATAAAATATTTATCAAACTCAATCGTAGAAGAGTAATAAAAATATATTATATACTCATCTCTTATCTGGTTAGAAACTGAAAAAATAATTTCTTCTAACATAAGGTACATACACAATGCATTCATTAAGTTAATATCTTATCTCTACCAAGAGAAAATCTTAAGTAGTACTAAGTGGGTGTGTAAAGTCTATTGAGAATATGAGACACAATACTTTAAATAGATCATAATATTTCGAATAATCTCGAATAACGAAATTCAGGATTCATTTATACATATATATCCATGCATCTCGAATAGCCAATCGTTGGGATTGGAGAACTACTCATGCAATACACATGTACAATGACCGATTATTCACTCCATAAACTTATACAGACCTAATTCAGTTGGAGAATCTATTGTTAGTTTAAGTCAAGTGAAAATCCTCTAGCTACATTGGTCCAATCTTATATTACTCAGTTTAGGAGAGTTAATATAGATTATCAAAACTAGACAATTAAATACATAGTGACTTGTATCAATTTCATCCGTTAGGGAGGAAGGTCTAAGCCAACACATAAAATTAATACTTCACCACTATTTAATCAATTATGACCAAAAAATCATATAACGATCCAAAAAAAATAATTTCTTACTAGGTCGCTCTTATAAATCTACCAAATTTCAGATCAATCAGAGTTCTTTTCTTTTTTCGAATTCCAAAACTATGATCAATTTAATTAAAAATGTTGTTTGGTCATAATGGAATTTAAGATTTTCTCGCTCAGTAATTCTTGTCATATATCATCATTTTGTGAAATAGATAAATGAATTAAGAATAAAGAACAAAATTCTAAATTTCCAAAAGGTAAGCATGTTTATGTATACATTGAATATTAAAATTCAAAACACGCCTTTTAGATATCTATGCATCTTGAACGATAAATTTTGATAAAAAAAAATGACTACTCATGCAACACATATATATGGTGTCAGATATTCACTTCAACAAATTTAGAACAAAAGCCAACTCAGATGGAGAGTATATGTTAGTTTAAGTCAAGTGAATATCATTATCCCTAGATCCATTGATCCAATCAAATTTTACTCAGTTTAGTAGAGTCAATACAGATAATCAAAACTAGAGATTAAAATTTAATGACTTGTATTAATTTCATCCGTTATGGAGGAAGGTCTAAGCCAACACATGAAATTAATAATTCACTAAAATTTAGTCATCAAGACCATAGAGAACAAACTCTATCACCACTATATTATAGTCGAGTAATTTTTCTGTAAAATTAATTTTTTAAGATACAAAAATTATCTAAAATCATCATCTAAACGATCTCAAATTACCAAATCACTACATAACAATGAGTATTTTAAATTTGATAGTTTCTGATGAACCTACTGAATTTCTGATCAATTGGAGTTCAAAAACAATATTTATCTCCAAATCTATGATCAAATTCAGATTCAAACGATTTAAGAAAAAATGAATAGATCTACATCCTTATCATATATCAATTTATGTTAACTCATCATCTGTGATCATGTACCACATATAACATAAATAAAATCAATATAAAGGATGTCATTCATACTAAATCACATTTTAATTTCAAAGAACAACTTTAAAATCATTCTAACGACCTCAAAGAAAAATATAATCACATAGCAATGACTACTACTTACTAGGCCGTTACCAATGAACTTACCAAATTTCAGGTCAATTGAAGTCTACAAAAATATTTATTTCCAAATCTATGACCAAATTCAAATTCAAGTGATTTAAGCATTTTTAGGAATTAAAACCAATATGACCTACATTCTTATCACATATCAATTCGTGTCAAATAACCATGTGCAATCATGTTTCAAATTTAACATGAACATAACTAACATAAAGAATGATCTTAGCATATTCAAACTAAATTTTAATCTGACAAACTGCCTAAACCCCATCTAAATGATTTTAAATGGAACCATCAAATTTTAAGTCAATTAGAGATAAAAAAATAATAATTCATGACCACCTAAACTATGACCGAATTTGAAAAATTAATCGTTTTAGACATAGTTTAAATTAAAATAACTTGATTCAAATATTCATTCTCTTTTGATAATTATCTCATGAGCATAAGGCATATTATGTGTCTTTCCTTTAGCTAAGACACACAACACCTCCTTCTATCAAAATTGTTCCTTCAATTAATACACTTGAGAATTCAAGATATTACGTTTTCTACCAACCTTTAATATCTCTTCTCATGGATTAATTAAGTGTTATTAGTATCTAATGGTGAATCTCCATTTAAGTATATAAATATTCACCGCTAGTATTCACTTAGGACAATTTATACATGATACATTGAGAATATTCTAATGACTTAGATAAATAGACCATGAATTCTATTTATTAATCATAACTCTCAATTCATGTATTGATATAATCTCGCATATATGTAACTATAAGAATTTTCAAGGAGTCCATAAAATAATCCACAATAATAATTATTTACTAATCATAAATTCTTAAGTGGTCAAAATTATATTATGCGAGAAACCAAAAAATTGCCTATATAATTAGATTATAAATGAACGAATATTTAAGCAGTGGATTTATTACTCTTAAAACAAATGACTATAAAGTCAACTGTAGCCTATGAGAATGAATTAGTGAATAAACTTTGACATGTGATAACTAGGCAAAAAAAATTCCCATTCAATTTGCCAAAACAAAAAACACTGTCAACCACCATTATTTTTTTTTTATAACATTAGGATTATGGTGTATCCAACTGAGACAAGAAATCAAACGAAGCAGTTCTGCTTCTTTGAAACAACTTGCTCAAGCCCTAATTTATTGTTTTCTGACGCCGCCGAACACAATAAAAACACCTCTATTTAACCCCAATTTTACTTTTTTTTTTTTTTAAATTATGCAAAATAATTTAAAAAAATCAGGTTAAGCTTTGAGATACCAAAAACATGTTCTTGTCACACTAAGACGTCTAACGACACGTTATAAATCTTTTATTTACAATCTTCAACAAGGCAATGTATACATAATCACATGTATATATAAATGTATCATCTAAGGTTATTTATTATAGATGCAAGCATGGCTCTGACACCAATTGTTGGAAAACTATATGCACATCGGAAGCATATTAAGGATCTTTAATACTTACATGAATAATAGACAACCAATGCCTTTTATGCTAGAACACATTAATCATGCTAGAACACATAAACAAACTACAAGTTAATTCGATAAATACCTCTTGAAGCATAAGCGGATACCTTCAAGCGAATCTCCAAGTTAAACGGATCTTCAAACGAATCTACAAGATAGCTATGGTCTTCTACAGTGATCCCAAGTCACATCTGAACTCTCTCAATACTTGGGTGGGCAAGTATCGAATAGAATACTAATGATCATCTTTCTAGGTTAGGAGAATCCCTATTTATAGAGATGTCTTTCTAATCCTAAAAGGACTAGAAAACCTAGTTTTTCTAGAAGACTAGAAAAAACCATATTATTCTTCCTTTTTGCATAGAAATAGGATTCTGAGTTCTAGTTACATATGGGCACTATAGGGATCACATAATTAATTACTGAGGCTTCTATTATTGGAAATAATTCCAAATAATTAATTTGAATTATTCTTACCATAATAAATTACAAATCATTCCACTAGAAATTCGTAATCGCACTCCTCTATTTCGTAATTTCCCATTAAATACTTATGTAATTCCCCATGTTAAGATTTCAGATACTAATCAATAAATTAAATTACTGACGAATTTAACTTAATGATTAATTTCCTTTTAGAGCACTACTTAACTTATTTCATGTGTCGTATTCATAAATCCACTTGCAAGATTTGACACAATGAAAACTTATAAGTTTCTCAAAAAGGCATATCAATCAATCTCTATAACGAGACATGGATTCCATCAACTAACTTATTATTTCACCAATATATATATTATTATCATCCAACTTACCAGGCATATTGACCCATCTCAGAATCTCACCTTTTAATAAATCAAAATGACAATTAATATATACAGATCATAATAGTTATATCAGGATTAAGAATATAAGTACATTTAATAGTTTAGAAAATATGTTTTTGTCAGTCAGTCTAAAACAACTATCTCTACTCGGTCCCGTTCAATACATACAAAATGTACTAGCACAAGAAGTTGGAACTATACCGTTCCTATAATCAGGACAAATTACATATAATCTTGTGTTACAATCGTACTCGATGGCATGTCCAATTTCCATCCTAGATTGTGAACCAAAACTTTATACTTATAAGAACCGATGATTTAATCCTCTGTGTATAAGCTAAAACTCTTTACACTAAATCATCTACTATATAAGTAAATAGACACCATAAACGAATATATGATCTATTGAAATTGAGCAAATATTTATTCTCTAATAAATATTATTTCTTAACACATGATTAATAGTATATATCCCAACAATCTCTCACTTAGACTTTTAACCATCACAATTGTTATAATGTACTATATCCAAATGCATGGTTAATAGTATATACCCTAGCAATCTCCCACTTAGATGTTTAATTTTGAAAATTGTTAGAATACTATGTCAAAACACATGATTAATAGTATATACCCTAACAGAAACTCCCACAATAATAAAGCCTTTATGATATTATGATATGAGTTGTTTTTACTTTTATAAAGCCTTCGATATATTACATGTGTATTGTCGCTTTATATTGAGTCGAGTATCATATCTTTAAGTTGAGTATCTTATCCTTGAGTACTTCTGAGTTGAGTAAGTTGAGTAGTTTTGAGTATCCTGGAGTATTTCTTGAGTTGAGTAAGTATGAAAAAAGGTAAGTATGTTTCCATTTTTTTTTTATCAAGTTCAAGCTTATGTTATGTTATAGAATTCCTCTCACATGCTCATAAATTTCACGTACTAAGCCATTTGGCCTGCATCTTCTCATGATGCAGACACGTGTATTCAGGATCATCAATAGAAGCTTCGTTGATACATCCGAGAGTTCGAGTTAGCTATGTGAGCCTCCTTGCTTTCGGAGGATTTCATTTACTTTTCAGTTTAGTCAGCATGTCGTGGGTCTTGTACCGACTTTCATCTTTATCGGTTAGAGACTTCATAAATAGTCAATATAGTTGAGAAGTCTGTATTATTCATTTATTTTATTAAATGTTTTAGAGACTTAAGTTTGCTATTTTGGGGTGAGTTGAATATATTTTAGTATTCATAGTTTTTTTTTTTGAGTTAAAGTTTGTATTTAAGTTGTAAGAACTTTTATTTCAGTTTTTAAGCTTTTGCATGCTTAAGGTAGTCTTCCGCTTGTAGTCAGCATGATTAAAGTTTGCTTGGGGACCAACAATGGTTCTTGAGTGTCGGCCACTTCCAGGGTGTAGACTCGGATCGTGACACTCTTGTCTTTGATTTTCAAGGCGACAGAGAAGTCCTTTAAAAGGATGAGAAAAATGAAAGAGACAAGATTTAAAAAATTAAAAAAAGTGACATGATATCAAACATCTTTGATGATGCAAATTTAGGGAACATTGTAAATGTCGGACGTTAGAAGTGTTGATTATTTTGAAGATTGCCAAAGTACGTAGAATAGGTACATGATAAATGATACATTTGGTAGAAGATTTGTATCAAGTATCAAAACAAATTAAGTTTATGTATCAAAATTTGATTACATATCTAAATTTGAATAAGATAGAAGATACATAGAAACACCTAGATACATGTTTAAATTGATAAGGTTTGTATTTATACTAGATACATTAAATAATTAATTATTGCACATGAGATGTTTGATTTGAGATCGATACATTATTGTGTGGTAGTTGCTATGTAATTGATACATTTAGTATAAATTAAAATTTACGTATGATATCTAAAAAAATTAGTGCGTGATACATTACTATTTATGTATCTCGTTTAAATTCATAATATGGTATTCATACTAGATACATTAAATAAGCAATTGTTGCCCATAAGATGTTAGATTTGAGATCGATACATTACCGTGTGATAGTTGCTACATAATGTTGACATCCAATTTTGGCCTTCCACAATATAAATTAGTCATCGAGCCTCTTAAATTTCAAACGATTTGAAATAATTAACTTTAAATATTTTTCAAGTTATTTTAAGTAATTTTGTCATTATTATAAATTTTAAAATGTTAAAAAAATAATTTACATATTCTATATGATTTTACATATATTTATTATATTAATGTTTGAAAATCATCTCAAAAATATTTTAGTTTTACTTAAATACTTTATTAATTAGTTTAGCTAATTTATAGTTTATATTTTTTTGAATTAATAGTTTACGATTAAATTAATTATTTTATTTTTTATTCAAATTAAGAAGATCATTAATTAATTGATGTTAATTCATCTTTCTTAAATTTTAGTCAAATTCCCTAAATTAAATTTAATTTGACTATTTCTTAAAATTCCAAGACATAACCCATTTCCCTTAAACCCACTTGAAAATCAAATCTTGGGCCCCTTTTTCCCAATTCTCAGCAGCCCAACTTTATAGTTTTGTCCAGCCCAATTCCCAGCAGCCCAACTTTATAGTTTTGCCCAGCCCAATTCCATTCTCTTAAATCCCAACAAATCAGACCCAATTTGGGCCATTTTTTAGCCCAATTCACGTTTCTACAGCCCCTATTCTTAACAATATTTCCAGCCCACTCTTTTCAATGACCAACCCACCAACAATATACAATACATGTACAGTACCACCCGACCCCATTACTTCATCTTCTTCACCTAACAACAAGAAAATCACTGCGCAGATCCAGCAAAATCCCGATAAAATCGGATCTGCAACAGCCGCGTCCTATTCCCTTTTCCCCTTTTCGTGAAATTCAATTTTTTTTCCATCCTCTTCATCATTGCCTTGAAAAAAAGGCACAGAATTTGAATTTTTTTTTTTTGAAAAATCACTCCCAAATCAACCCCGAATCCCTCTATATAAACCTCCATCTTCTTTAGTGTTAGAGAGAAAAAAATTGTGGTGAGAAAAATAAAAGTTAGAGGAGATCGGATTTTTTTTGAAGAAAAAAAAATTTGATAAGGGAATTTTTATTTTTTTTAGAGAAGAGAAAAAATCGATAGGAAGATTTTTTCATCTAAAAAATACATGCCTCAAATGTCTTCAAAAGTTTAAGGTCAAGAGTTAAAAAAAAATTAATAATATAATTTTTAATTTTTTCGAGTTCATCGGAATCTTGTGTAGTCGAAATTCGTAGTGAAAGTTGCTTTGTGGTCAGGCTCGTTCGTCCCATTCGCTGCACCGGAAAAGGTAATATCTTTGGTCTTATGTTTCGTTTCCTCTTAATTGATATGTAGTTGACTTTGCTTCCGTTCTATTAGTCCCTTTTTTAGGATATCGTGTGTTGATTAATAATTGTTGTATGTCGTGTTATGGACAGAATGCTAAGAGTGTTGTATTATGTATTTGTTGTTGGATTGCAGTAACGAGTTCTTATATTTTGGTTTGTTTAATCGCTTATTTCATAGAATTCGTTTTGCCTACGTTGTTTTGTTTTGCTTCTTTGTTCATGTTTAAAGTTTACCTAATACAAGCCTAGTCTCGAATTTAACCGTTTGATTGTTATTGATCTGTTCATAAGGAATTTTAGGATTAACTGTGGTTGTTTCCCATTGTTTCAATTTTGAGCCAATGTGATTGAATGGCCGATTGGCAGTAGCTATCTCATTTGATTCAAAGTTGATTAAATTTTACATTATTCCATAATGATCATCTTCTTTTCACTATTTTTGAGCTATTATATATATGTTAGAGATGTAGCTTGTCATTGTTTTGTTCTATGTTAGCATCGGTTAATCACTGTCTATATTTAGAAGTTTGATTATTTTCTTGACTTATGTGTTTACATTTGTTGCTACTGGGAAGATCTAAAAATGCCTATTACAAGTCTGTGTTCAAATTTAGTGCCATTGGCTACCATGTGTAGGGGGTTGTTCATTTTATTTCTTTTGGCCTAGTTTATTTACTATGTTGAGATTGAAACATTTCATTTTATATTGTTTGAAATATATGAGTTATATGGTAATGAAGTTGATATCAACAGTGTTCTGTTACCACTATCCTTGTACTTTTCAATCAAATTGTCATGATCCTTACTTACGTGTCTTTCTTTCTGTTGCATGTGAATATACTATGAGTCTATGATGGACTCTTCTCCTCCTTGCATTTCGAATGGGCCATAAAGGTTCCCCGAATCTTTATTTCCTCTCGAGTCAGCCCCCATGTCAAATTGTGAAGTGATGAACAGGCCCTGGAGTCTCAATATGAGGTTGGAAATTAGTTTGTGGAGGCTTGAAAAGGGTTGTATACGTGCTGTATACTACGTTATACACCGTTATACAGGATGAGTGAAGAAAATACACGGTAAAAATGGACGTAAAGGTTTTAAGAGTTGAATTAGTATGTGTAATGTTGATTTATATCTGAATATACACAAAAGGGGGTCAAACGACGCACTGTATACAGAAGTATACACCTGGTGTATACACAACTCTTCCATGACAGAAATAATGCTGAAGTCCAAATCAGGCCCAAAAAAGGCCCAAATCCTCTCTCTCCCTTACTATTAAATTATTTGATTATGATTATTTATTGATTGTTTATTTATTAACTCTAACTTTGAAATTATTAAATAACTTAATTAAATCCCCAAGAGATGAACTATATTCTTTATGTTAGTATGTTTAAATAAATTTCATTTTTATCAATACTTGGTTTTTATTTATTTGAAAACTTTACTTAACCTTCAATTAACTTAAAATAGTCTCTATGCTTTAATTGACCAATTTGGTTTAAAATATTATTTTAAAAACGCGTCAAATAAGTTTTAACAAATCTAGTCTTGTTAAAATTCTAGTCACTTGTATTATATTCAAATGTTTCAATTAAGATTCATTTTCTTAAAAAAAATAATTAAAAATTATCTTTTATATTTTTTCAAGTTAATGAGTGTTGTAAATTAATAATATTATTTCTATATTAAATATTTTTTAAAAAAATAGTCAATAATAATTAACCTAAGTCATAGGATAACCGCATGTTAGCGGATGCTTCAAATGCCTTAAAAACCTTCTTGAAGCGTAAATAAGAACCTCTTACCCATTTTCTCTAATTTATTAAGATTTAATCTGTTAAAATCTTTTTAAATTAAGTTTTCTTAATTTCTTTAAAAAATTAAGTGGCGACTCTTTTCTAAGTATTTTTCTCAAATTGTTTTATACTTAGAACATTTCAAAAAAGTGATTTTTCTAAAGATAGTAAAATTACGGCATAACAGAAATGGCGACTCTGCTGGGGATTTAATAGGTTCTAACCATAATAGACTTAGGTTAATTATTAATGTTTTTAGCATATGGTTATTGTTTGCTTATATTGCATGCCTAATGTCTTATTTTTATACTTATATGATATAAAATGTTTATTTGTTATTGTTTTCATAAATTGTATATTTGTTACTGCTTTATAAACTGTCATTCCGTTCATATTTCTCCACTTATTGGAAATTCACACTATCACACGTACACGCGAGGTGTGCTTTGTGCACCCGCAAACTTCTTTCAAAGTTCCTAAAGTTAGGAGAGTTGGCATATGCGCGGGGTGTCCGGATCTTTTTCGCGTAACCGCGTAGCCTTCTCACTCGAGTTGTCCACTCGGGAACCTTGTGTCTAGAAAGCCAAATCTTAGAAAACATAAGATAGAGCTAAACCACCCCTCAATTTATGGCATGCATGCATATGCCTTAGGTGGATCGATCATGGGTATCGATTCGACATTTAAGAAGTCCACCCTTATGTCAACGGGTTTCACAACCCAACGACTGACGAGCATGTTTTGTGCAAAGTGACAATGATAGACGGACCCAAGCCTAATTTTGACATAGTGAGTTCGATTCAATGAAAACTCGAGTTGTCACAAATTAATGGCTCAGATCAATCTATCAGAATCACATTCTTTGAATCGTTAGGCCTACCCTTGGCAAAAAAGGGTCACATATTTATTTAGAATACGAAATAATTGTTTATGTGTTATAACTGCTTATGTGAAAATGTTGTTTTATTTGGAGATATTGTAGCTCACTCCTCTTCATATAATTTTTAGAAACCTCTAAGCATAAATATCAAGTCACTATCAAAAGTGCGTCCAAATATTCTTCGAGTCTTTAGTTTCCCAAAAAATATATTCAAAACTCCCTTTCAAATCCTAAATCTTACTCTCTCATCTAAAAAAAGGGGTAAATTTTCCATTTCAGATCAAAAAGAGATTCAAAAATGAAGGTCTAACTACGTAGGACCTGAATTCTCCCCGTGAGATACGTAGGCAGTCTTTCAAGATTCGGTCCATATGTTTAAATTTTTATTTTTTTCGCTCTCCCAAGCAAATTAGAGTTTCCTCTCAGTCAAAACCAAAAGTATGTAAATTACATTGAATCCACGCAAGTTAACTTTTCCATTCACTATTACCAAAATTAAATAGACAAATTCTGTCTATTTAGTCACCTTTCCATATATGTGGGCTCTTTTATCTTCAAATGGAGCAACTCTTATGTGTTTGTGGATCATGTGTGTGATATTTTGTATTATTTATCATCGACACAAATTAATACATTTGTCTTTTGAGTTATTTTCCTTTTCAGGTACATAAAACTGATCTGTGTTGAGAAAATGACTGAACATCCATACTTCACAAGGTCTAAAGGTCCCAAAGATTTCTTCTTTGACCAAAGTTCATCAAAAGGCAAAGAAAAAGTGGTTGAAAATGTCGAGAACACTGATTTGAGCAAAATCACTGGAACAACCCTATCATCGCTGAACAAAACAAGCTGATTGCACAATTGTTCCAACAAATTGCCGAAATGAGGGCTGAAATGGATAAGTCCCGAGATTCGATAAATATGGCTATCATTGCCAACACTTCTACTTCAGACAATGAAGACCTCCACTCCATTTTCCTACTTTCGATCCAGCCTCCAAATGTTTGCAAACAATTCAACCACCGCTACAAATTCAAAACCTCCCATCATCGACTCGATCATCCTTAACCCACATCAAGCTAGCTCCTCACGCCAAAAGGTACTTACTCTTCAAAATCCAATCACCAACAATTTCCAGAATTTTCCTCCCAATTATCAAATTCCTACTCTAACAACTCAACCCATACCTCTAAAAATCACATCTACTACACACTTCGATGAAAGGTTAGGTTACAATGTGGAATTCATTCCTGATCGATACTATTTGGAGAGAATCAAACAGAAGTCTTGTGAAAACTATCGAGAATATGCCTACCGTTGGAGAAGAGAGGCTGCAAGGGTTAGGCCTCCACTGACTGAGAAAGAGATTATTGAAATCTTCGTGCGCATTCAAGACCCGGAGTACTATAGTAGGATGTTTCTCATTTTAGAAGGAAAGTTCAGTGAGATAGTCAAAATTGGTGAAGCTATTGAAGACGGTCTCAAGACCGGAAAAATCATACCAATAATTTCCCAAGGTGAATCCTCAAGACCATTAAGGAGGAAGAGGAAAGATGTTTCCTCTATCTCATTTGAATCGAATCAAAAATCAAAGAGGCATGCCGGTCACAATGTTCGAAATCCTTTACCATCCAAAACCTATCCCTTAACTCCACAAAATTCTTACTCCATCTTTTATGTCAAACCAAATTACCAAGCTCCACCACTAAGTTATCCAAATTACCAAGCTCCAGCACAAAATTATCCAAATTACCAAACTCCATTGCCAAATTATCCAAATGTACAATCGAGTATCAAAATTGTATCGCCAAATTACCCAAATGCTCCTCAAATCTTTCAAAATCCACATTTTCGAACACCGACACCTACTCGCCAAAATCCCTCACTTTATCATCAAGTGCCTCAACCTCCACGAAATAATCAAGATCTTCCTCGTCCAAAACTTAAGAGAAAACAACCTCGAATTTTTACTCGATTGGTTGTAAGCCAGACTCAACTTTTTGAGAGATTGAAAGTAGCCGGTCTGATACAAACCGTTGACCCAAAAAATGTCAATTCCAGACATTACAGGGCCGATCTTCATTGTGCTTACCATTCAGGAGGTGTCGGACATACCACTGAAGATTGCATCAACTTGAAGCATAAAATTCAAGATTTGATTGATCAAAAGGTTGTAACTCTTCAAACTGTCGTAGGCAATGGTAATGTGGATTCAATGCCGAAGCATGGAGAATGTACCATTAACATGGTCGAGGCCGAAGAAAATTGATGATCAGAGCAAGAAGGAGGTCAATCATGTTTCGCCATTTGTATCTGTCTTTTCTGGTAGAAGAATATGCCCATGATGATAATCTCAGAGAAGGAACTAGGGATCTTCTTTAAGAAGGCGATGTCATACTGGAAGAATTGAAGGAGACATCAAGCGTACGAGATGCTGAGCCAATGGAACAAGTTCTTAATTGGACTTCCATGCCGTTCTTGACTCTTCGTTCATCTTGATAGACAAAGATGAATTTTATATTCCTCGTAGTATTTTGAAAAGGCAAAATGGCCCATGATTATGTTCAAAGTTCGTATTTCCTTATTTTCGATGAAAGCCTCTTCTATGCGAAAATTTATTCCACTTGCTTTAACTTTTCTATCTAACAACCTTTGTGTTTGTTTTAGTAAAATTAATTTTAAAATCTGTCAATATCATGTCATGTCACAAGCTGAATGAACAAATGAAGTAGATATTGATGTGTCTAAGAGTATGATGAGAAGATCATGATACATTGCCAAATATTTAAAATGGTTTGAGAATCACGATAAGTCGGATTTGGATGATATAGAAGAAGTGAATTTACCAAAGGATGAATGTGTCAAAGAAGACAAAATTGAGGTTCATCTGATAGAAGCGCAGAAAGAAACTCAAGAGCTTGCTCAGGCAATATATCGATACATTATTTTGATGGCATGATAAGTTTGAGCATAGACATTCATCTCAAGTGGTTAATCAACTCAGGTGTTATCAAGAGATGTTATAAGATTTATATTTCTTATATTTCTTTCCCTGTAATCGCATCATTTGCTTGTAATCATCTTATCTTTTATAGTTAGGAAATTATCTTTGTATTTGAACTACGTCTGACCTGAATTCTCAAGAATGAGATACGTAGGCGGCCTATGTCGGCCTCGGTCATTTCCTTTATCAGATTTTTTTAGTTTTGTTAATCCTCGAGAGGGGAACTACGTATGACCTAATTCCTGCCTCCACGGGATACGTAGGCGCCACAAGAGTTTGGTCATATCTCCCGTAAGATTTCTATTCTTCATTACAATAGAAACTGGGACAGAATTTTTGAGAGGGACTCAAAAATTCTCAAGAAGAGACTTTAAAAATTCTCAAGACATAAGATATATTGTGAGTTGCAACTGAGACAGAATTTTTGAGGGGGTCTCAAAAATTCCTACAAGTCATATATCAAAAGTTTGAAATACGTCTCAAAAATTCTCTAAAAGATCCCAACAAGTCAAGATTTAAGATTCATTATGAGTTGCAAGTGGGATATAAGTTTTAGGGGATCTAAAAAATTTTACAAGTCATATATCAAAAGTTTGAAATACGTTGAGACGTCTAATCAAGACGAAAATTTTGAGAGGGTCTCAAAAATTCTCAAGAAGATCTCTAACAAGTCAAGATTAAAGTCACATGGTGAATTGCAGAATTTTATTTGAGGGACTAAAAAATCTACCACTCATATATCAAATATTTGAGATACTCCAAGGCATCTAACTGGGACAGAAATTTTTGAGAATGAGTTCAAAAATTTCTTCAAGCATCACTAGAAGTATGTAGTTAATTTTGAACATTTCGAGCATAATCAGAAGTTTAAAGCTAACTTCAAATGATCTCTAGCATCGTTAAAGTTTAGAGTCAACTTCATCAATCTCAAACATTGTTGGATTTCAGAGACAAGTACAAAACTTTCTGACTATGGAGACTTCGGGAGAGCTAATTCAGAAATTTCTCAAGCTTCAGCAATTTTCTAAATTCTCCAGGACAAGCTATCGGATACGTCTAAAGTTTAAACCAAGGACGTTCATTTAAGCCTTGCATGACATGACATTTGACAATGACTTTTTTTCAAATTGATTCTCAAAAGTTTTTTTTTAAGGATTTATTATTATGTCAAAATTTTGGTATAATTTCATCTTATGTCTATCGAGAAGAAAGAGATCGGAGTGATCAACTGAAGATATCAAGAGAAGGAGCGAGCGATTGAAGAAATCAACACAGATCAGTTTATTTTAAGAACTAACAATTTTTCTGTGGATGCAGGTATATAAGATTGCCTCAAGATCATCATATTACTCCATTCAATGAATATGGAAAATTCAAAAGGGCGAGTAGCTCCTTGAAATTGACAACTTTTCTGTGGAGTTCTTTAGAAGAAAAGCAGCAGTTCAGAATACGAGCAACAACACCTCGTTCAAATCTCCAACTAAGCACCAGTCACATTGAACACAAAATGTTCAGGATGGGAACAAGTGAAGACATCACTCTCAACATGTACAAAACAAAATCAAATTACATTTTTCTTCAGCATCAATAACTATTGGAAAATATTCACAAATCCCGTTGACAACATACACGGTAATGTCAAATGCCGAGAGGGCCATCGCATGCCAAGAGGGCCATTGCATTCAAGCCGCCAAGAGGGCCATTGCATCTTCAAACGCCGAGAGGGCCATCATCTTCAAATGCCGAGAGGGCCATTGCATTCAAGCCTCCAAGAGGGTCATTGCATCTTCAAACGCCGAGAGGGCCATCATCTTTAAAAGCCGAGAGGGCCATTGCATTCAAGCCGCCAAGAGGGCCATTGCATCTTCAAACGCCGAGAGGGCCATCATCTTCAAATGCCGAGAGGGCCATTGCATTCAAGCCTCCAAGAGGGTCATTGCATCTTCAAACGCCGAGAGGGCCATCATCTTTAAAAGCCGAGAGGGCCATTGCATTCAAGCCACCAGAGGGCATTGCATCTTCAAACGCCGAGAGGGCCATCATCTTCAAATGCCGAGAGGGCCATTGCATCTTCAAACGCCGAGAGGGCCATCATCTTCAAATGCCGAGAGGGCCATTGCATCTTCAAACGCCGAGAGGGCCATCATCTTAAAAGCCGAGAGGACCATTGCATCTTCAAACGCCGAGAGGGCCATTATCTTCAAATGCCGAGAGGGCCATTGCATTCAAGCCGCCAAGAGGGCCATTGCATATTCAAACGCCGAGAGCGCCATCATCTTCAAATGCCGAGAGGGCCATTGCATTCAAGCTTCCAAGAGGGCCATTGCATCTTCAAACGCCGAGAGGGCCATCATCTTCAAAATGCCGAGAGAGTCATTGCTTTTTCCAACTAAAAGATAAACATAATCTTACCAATCAAGCTTCGACAACATCATCCCACCATGGATCAACATTCATCCTTCCAATGGATCATCAATGTAGCAACATCATCTTATCGATCAAGCATCAATATATTCATCATCAAAGTAGCAGCAATATCCTATCAATGAAGTTCGTCATCAACAATATTACATTATCGATAAATTTATCATCATGTCGCATCATATCAATTCATCATCTATTGTGTCAAAACTGATGGAAATGTGTGCCGAAGAGGGTAAAACATAACACCTCTCTATGTAAATTACAGTTTCTACTAACAAGTTTGTTTCAATATCTGACGAGAGCATCCAAGAGGATGAATTCTCAAATCAAACCACAGGTGCGGACGACATCAAAAAGGATGCAGCACAACGTGGAACTTTTTCTTAGCAGCGAACTGGGACATAGTCCAAAGAGGAGTATCAAACTCTTAGGACGCGAGCTGACGAGCAACTTCCACTACAATCAAACCACACCCCTATCAAAGGCGTGTGAGTTTTTTTTTTAGTTCATCGGTTTTAATTTTGCATCCGTGAAACATTTCACTCTCACCGGAGGCAACTTTCTAATCTGAGTGACAGTGCACCACGAACTTTGGAAATTATGTCCATGTAAGTTCTTACTTATGGATGTGAAGAGCTCCACATTCATGGCTAAGAGGTTGCAAGCCTCTTTTCCACACTCGTTTTATTTGTCACTCCTCCAATACCAAAGGTCATCTTGCATAATAGATTTCCTTTTCAACCAATCGAGTCGAACTACAAACAGCCTGATTCCCAAGGTTTGAGGATATGTAGGCGGACTCAATGTTGAAAACTCGGCTGTATTCCAATATTTGTTTTCAAGTCTTATTCTCGAGCATTCCGGTCCCTTCATAATTTGGTATCGAAATGACTTTTGAATTCTTTAATAATCGTGTGTTAAATCAAGCGTATCGAACTACAAGTGGCCTGAATTCTCATATAACCTGAGATATGTAGGAAACCCAATACCGGGGTTCGGCCATAATTCCTAAAGCCCATACCAGAATTACTTTTCCCAAATATGAAGATGTGATCGGTCAAAATTGGATTCGTCAATTTCATTTGCCTCGAATTTCTTTCATCAATCCAAGTCAAACGAGGGACAGCGGTTGACACCCAATTTTGGCCTTCCACAATATAAATTAGTCATCGAGCCTCTTAAATTTCAAACGATTTGAAATAATTAACTTTAAATATTTTAAATATTTGTCGAGTTATTTTAAGTAATTTTGTCATTATTATAAATTTTAAAATGTTAAAAAATAATTTACGTATTCTATATGATTTTGCATATATTTATTATATTAATGTTTGAAAATCATCTCAAAAATATTTTAGTTTTACTTAAATATTTTATTAATTAGTTTAGCTAATTTATAGTTTATATTTTTTGAATTAATAGTTTACGATTAAATTAATTATTTTATTTTTTTTCAAATTAAGAAGATCGTTAATTAATTGATGTTAATTCATCTTTCTTAAATTTTAGTCAAATTCCCTAAATTAAATTTAATTTGACTATTTCTTAAAATTCCAAGACATAACCCATTTCCCTTAAACCCATTTGAAAATCAAATCTTGGGCCCCTTTTTCCCAATTCCCAGCAGCCCAACTTTATAGTTTTGTCCAGCCCAATTCCAGCAGCCCAACTTTATAGTTTTGCCCAGCCCAATTCCATTCTCTTAAATCCCAACAAATCAGACCCAATTTGGGCCATTTTTTAGCCCAATTCACGTTTCTACAGCCCCTATTCTTAACAATATTTCCAGCCCACTCTTTTCAATGACCAACCCACCAACAATATACAATACATGTACAGTACCACCCGACCCATTACTTCATCTTCTTCACCTAACAACAAGAAAATCACTGCGCAGATCCAGCAAAATCCCATAAAATCGATCTGCAACAGCCGCGTCCTATTCCCTTTTCCCCCTTTTCGTGAAATTTTTTCCATCCTCTTCATCATTGCCTTGAAAAAAAGGCACACGAATTTGAATTTTTTTTTTTGAAAAATCACTCCCAAATCAACCCCGAATCCCTCTATATAAACCTCCATCTTCTTTAGTGTTAGGAGAGAAAAAAATTGTGGTGAGAAAAATAAAAGTTAGAGGAGATCGGATTTTTTTGAAGAAAAAAAAAATTTGATAAGGGAATTTTTATTTTTTTTTAGAGAAGAGAAAAAAATCGATAGGAAGATTTTTTCATCTAAAAAATACATGCCTCAAATGTCTTCAAAAGTTTAAGGTCAAGAGTTCAAAAAAAATAATAATAATATAATTTTTAATTTTTCGAGTTCATCGAATCTTGTGTAGTCGAAATTCGTGGTAAAGTTGCTTTGTGGTCAAGCTCGTTCGTCCCATTCGCTGCACCGAAAAGGTAATATCTTTGGTCTTATGTTTCGTTTCCTCTTAATTAATATGTAGTTGACTTTGCTTCCGTTCTATTAGTCCTTTTTTAGGATATCGTGTGTTGATTAATAATTGTTGTATGTCGTGTTATGGACAGAATGCTAAGAGTGTTGTATTATGTATTTGTTGTTGGATTGCAGTAACGAGTTCTTATATTTTGGTTTGTTTAATCGCTTATTTCATAGAATTCGTTTTGCCTACGTTGTTTGTTTTGCTTCTTTGTTCATGTTTAAAGTTTACCTAATACAAGCCTAGTCTCGAATTTAACCGTTTGA
>CM040621.1:87178725-87276146 GCA_022817965.1 Solanum lycopersicoides
ATTATAAAGACTTTTTTTCCTTTTACTTCTTGTAAGTCAATAGCTCAGTAAATATTGAAACTTACAACCAAAAACTAAGTAGTTCAGGTCAATATGTAGCTAAGGGGATGTCACTGATGGACCTAAGTTACTATAATTAACTAAGCACGTAGTTATTTCATGGTTGACCTATGTAAGTTTGTTACAAAATTAATTAATCCTTCTAGTACTAATTAATTAATGCCTCCTATTTGTGATATCTGCATTTCTCAAATCTTTTCTTACTCACTATCTCCATTTTTGCAAAATTAATTTTTTTTCTTTCTTTTTGGGGCATATTCTCTTCAATCCACGCCAAAAAGTAGTTGGTTCGTGTATTAAATTATTTTAAAACTCTTTCTGTTCATATTTGTTGATCATTTTCTCATTTTATTAAAAAATCATATATAAGAAGATAATTTTACTAATTTATTCCTTAAACAAACATTTTTTTTTGAAAATTATATAAACAAATGTGAACACTTTCAAAAATAATTAATTGTAAGGGTAACATAGGAAACATATAACTAATGTTTTCTTGATTCTGTAAGGTGAACAACTAATATGAGACAATTATTTTTAGTAAGATGATCAACTAATATGAGACTGGGGATGACTGAGGATGTAAACTCTACAAAATTTATGGTTGCCTCCCTAACACACGCCTATCCCAAAACTGACTTTTCTTTTCAACGTTATTAAGAAAGCCACTAATAAAAATGAGGATTAACACATGCATTAGTAAGAGAGACACTTTTTAGTGATTATCGGTCCTTAATTAGTAATTTAGAGTTTAATAAACGATAATCTACCACCTGTAAACCTACATCAAGAAAGCCGTTGAATTATAGAAGAAAGTATGATTAAAAAAGAAAAAGAATTTAAATTATATACATTGTTAGCGCGTAAAAAATATTTATATTTTACTATCAAGTTCAAAAGGCGGAGCTAGAAATTGTTAGTTGTGTGATCAAATCATTATTATTAGTCGCTTCCCAAGGTTAATTATACAACCATTTCCAACACGTGAGGCTTATATATAGGTAATAGTTTATCTTTTGGTTAACCTGATTGATCGATGATGTATTTTTTTTTATCGTCAGAATATATAAAACTAATTAAACTTTAAAATTAAATAATATTTGTGATTAAGATGTTGCCATAAATCTAAATCCCACTGCAGTGAATCTCATGTAAATTATAGAAGCCATGGTCCACTACAATTAAGTCTTATTACATTGTATACCAAAAGGAGATAAATTTGACAAGCAGCTAAGATTAACTATCTTTTCCCTTAAAAACAAATTACTAATTAATGTTGTTTACATTCAACGACCAACAACATACCCCATTTTCTCCAGTGTCTTTTTTCTCACAATTTTTCCCTCTAAAAGATTTAACTTTTAAAATCAACCTTAAAGACAAACATTCTTCCTAGGCCTATAAAAACACCTTGAATATCATAGGTTACTTCAATACTTTCAAAAATAAAATAAAATGGAACACTCAAATTTTGCTTCATCTTCTAGTACTATTGAAAATCAAATTGAACCATTTGATTTTTTTGCAGATAAAACCCAAAATGCATTTGAATTTCTTAGTTTGTCTCAACCATCTAATCAAAATATTGAAAAAATGTCAAATCATGAAGAAAACCCTAATTGGAACAATATTGAAGATGATGTGACTGTTGCCTTACACATTGGTCTTCCAAATTCTAGCAATAATACTAATATTCCCATTGATCATAACAAAAGTGATGGAAATATTATTGGAGCAACCACTCAATATTGGATACCAACTCCTTCACAAATCCTTGTTGGCTTCACCCATTTTTCTTGTCACATTTGTCACAAAACTTTCAATCGTTACAACAATCTTCAGGTACATTATTTATTTTTTCGCGTATTACTATATTCTTTTTCTTTTGCTGAAAGGAAAATATTATCAGGTGCGTGCTAGCATAGTCTACAAGATAAAAAAAAAACACAATAACAACATGATCTCAACGTATATTTTTTCAATTATTCAACAGATGCACATGTGGGGTCATGGATCACAATATAGAAAAGGACCAGAATCACTTAAAGGAACACAACCAAGAGCCATGTTAGGGATTCCATGCTATTGTTGTGAAGAAGGGTGCAAAAACAACATAAATCATTCTAGGTCTAAGCCATTGAAGGATTTTAGAACACTACAAACACATTACAAGAGGAAGCATGGAACAAAGCGATTCGCGTGTAGAAAATGTGGCAAGTGTTTAGCTGTGAAAGGAGACTGGAGAACACACGAAAAGAATTGTGGAAAACGTTGGCTATGTGTTTGTGGTTCCGATTTTAAACACAAGAGATCTTTGAAGGATCATATCGCGTCGTTTGGAGAAGGTCACGGGGCTTGTTCTCCTACTAATAATAATTCATTTGATGGAGTTGAAGTTCAGAGATCAGCAAATTTTTACGTCTGATATGCACATTGGAGTTTCTTTAAGACGAATTATCAATAACAAGTTATTTTTTTCTTTGGGTATATTTGTGCGTTATGAATTGAAACTTATAGCACAAATTAGCAAACGTATCAAAATATATGCACTTATTTTTGGTGCAACTTATATTCATGTGCATGAAAATCTTCATATAATTCGCGAATTTGTATGAAATATAGAAGAGATGTGCTAACAAAAAAGTAGTCTCTAGACTATGTTTTTTTAATATATCGTTGAGAAGTGCTTCTCTATTTTGAATATCTTTTGCTATTTTTTCAATCATCAAGTGCCAACGAAATTGAATCTTGGGAATTAACTCAAATAGAATATATTTATTTTTAAATTTGAATAGTTTATGAGTTCCTAAATTTAAAGTTTAAAAATTGAATTAAAGTATTTGTGTTAATTTCTAAAAGTTGATTAAATTAACCCTCGATGAGGGAAATCGACATGCAAAGGAGTAAGAATTATTTTCCAGTTTAGTTTTATGTAAAAGTTATTTTGGATAGAGTTGCAAACCCTTCTAAACTTTATATATCGCCAGTTTTTCGAATTCCACAAACATATCCTTACATCATTTTAATAAATAATATAAATTGTTAGCCGTAAACAAATATTACATTATTAGATTTATTTATTTCTTTTAAAGATATAGATAGATTAATTTAGTGCACGTACTTTGTATGCAGAAGCTAACAGAGTAAATTTCGAAAGATTATAAGTAAGACGACAAATATGAAATATATTAAAAGAGAAACAAATTTTTAATGTTATTCGATCAATCGATCTACATTCTACAAGAGAAAATAAATAATCCACTAGATAAAAGAAAATACACAATATCCAATTCACACAAGTATAATGTAAAACAAGTCCCTAGAATTTACAAATTACACGTGTGTCTTGCCGTTGATTTTGTGATTTATGCTACACTAATGGCATAACTACTTCTGTAACTCAATGATAAGAGGAAAAGGAAGAAATATTTATTCAATGTTAGAAAAAGAGAGTAGATACAATCATCTGTATGTATATAAGAGCTGCTATTCACACATATACATCCAGCTCATCATTTTGTTAGTTATTGATCCTAACAGAATTTAGAAGCGGATCTAGGTTGTATACCGGGATTCATCCGATCTCCCTCGATTCAAAAACTATTTTATATATATAAGGTTAAATTTTGATTTTATGTGTATATATATTAAAATGAACCCCTAAGTGAGAACCTTTAGCTCAATGTATAAGGGGGGTTCAACGGTTGCTTTTATGTCGTGAGTTTCAATCTCATGCTTAGCAAATCCGCTTCTCTTAATTTTTACCCTCTTTAATGCATGTTTGGGCTCAACTTTTGAACTTGAATCATCTTCTCTTTTTCATTATTTTTTTTCATGTCATAATTTTTCCTAATTTATTTTTGTTGAAATTTATTAGACAATTTTTTTTATATTCTTCTTATATCTATAGTCATTTTATTTCAACATAATTTTATGTGCAACTCTTTAAAAGTGATGAATTATATATATAAAGATAATTTAACGTAATTGAATGAAGAAATTAAAAATCGTCAATATCCTTTTAATAATATATATTTAATAGAACTCATGAAATTTCTTTTCTTTTTTTTTCAATTCGAGATGGAAATTAAACTTATTTGATTTATTCGTCATTATTTTTTTCAACAAGTGATGACTAACTTAGTAAATTAAACTATGAACTAAAAATTGACGATGTCATTTATTTATTTTCTAAATATGCATTATAATATTAGTAAATCTATACTTACACATTATTTGAGAATCTTGATAATTTTCCTAGTAATAAATGTTTGAATGGATACTAATTTGAAATTTTTTAAAATGGAAAATAAAATAAAACATTATAAAATAAAAATATAAGAAGTACACGGAATTTTAAGGATGTTCAATGGGCCAAGGTAAAAGTAGGAAGAAATGCTTAATGTGGTACGATAAAGTAATACAAATTTAGCGGATTAAGATAAATATTTTTCTTCTCCGTCTCGCTTTCTTTTTCTTCCTTTAATTTTCACGTGTTTTAGGAATTACATATGTAATACAACTGATCCATTAATTTCTTTTAATCTATGTAGCTTTGTTCTCAATATCTTTGATTAGTTTGGTGTTAAATTTCATCAACCAAGGAGATACCTTGTACAAAAAGCATGTCGGGGGTTACTATGATCACCGCATACTTACATTATCACATGAACTTCTTCTTTAAATTTCAAACCCCCTAAGCTTAACTCATGAATCCGCCACTGACAGAATCTGATCATTTTTAACTAACTTTATTAGCCAACTATCACTAGCTAACAACTAACTAACTTCAATACTTACGCCAATCAATAAAACTATATACAAAAAGAAAACAATAATTAAAAAGTCGCAATTATTACCAATATTTAATGTTAAACCTATCTAAATAATAATAATTTTACAAATAAATGTAAAGAAGTTAATTTTAAAAAAAACGTGAAACCTCTATATTTTAACTTCTTTTATTTATTTATTTCTTGCCACGTTATATTGCCATCAAAATAATTTTTACAAGTAAAAATATATATAAAAAAAACGCGGGTAATGCCAAATTTTAGGCGAAGAGGCAAATGACAGAAATTAAATACTTTAAAGGTAAAATTATCATTTGTCCTTTATAAATTTATAATTACAGAAATCCCTCAAATTGATACAATAATATAAGGCTGATCCATTAATCTGATGCGCGAGATACATTAATCGTTAAGTGAGATATATTACATTTTATACATGATACATTATCTGATAAGCGAGATACATTAATCTGATGCACGAGATATATTAATTTGATGCGCGAGATACATTAATTTGATGCGCTGATACATTAATCTGATGCGTGAAAATAAGAGATTTTGAGAATTTATAAAACTAATAGAGGATAATAGTAATAAGAGAACTTATAGATAAGATTACTGTCATTTTGCGTAATAACTAGGGATAATTGTATATAATAGCAAACTAATAACCTAAAATAAATGGAGTAGCTAGGGTTTGATTTAATTGTGCTCCATAGCAAACGTTTGCCAAAATTTGCCAGCGAATTATACAATTGCAGCGAATTATACAATTGCAGCGAATTATACAATTGTAGCGAATTATACAATTTAGGCCAGTGAATTATACAATTGTATATGTATGGTGATGCCATCGAATTATACAATTTAGGCCAGAGAATCATACAATTGTATATGTATATATAGCGAATTATACAGTTATATTTTGCTATGGAGCGCAATTATGTAAATTTTGCTATAACATACAAATATGAATTTTTTATTTGCTATATGTGAAAGTTGCCCTAATAACTATATCGTGCAACCATCGGTTGGCCCATCAATTTTGTTCTTTCATATACACCTTGTTCTTTGAAATATTGTTTAAATAGTCCGCATAAGACAATTACATAGTTTAAATCCACTTCGATTTACTCCAATTAATTTCTTATTTTTAAGTAATCTCAATTATGTCAATTCTAATTAGAGTAATTTAAAAACCATGACATCCTTTGTCTTAGAGATCATTAATTGTAATTTAGCGTCTTGTTCATTTGTCGTGTGCAACCAAATGAAAGGAACCAATCCACCAACTTCTATATTCAATTCTCCGTCATCAACTCCAATTATTTTTAACTAACTTTTTAAATTTCATAATAATAATATCACTCTTTTGTTTTGTTAAGTTGTGCATTTGTAAATAAATTATTCTGACGCCAAAATGATTATGATTAAAGGTGTATTTGATATGATGGAAAGAATTTCAATGGAAATTATTTTTGATAGCTCAGTTAGTTAATTGGTAATCAAACTCTCACCTTATTTTCCCTTTCCCGTAATTTTTTTAAAAATAAAATTTCTTTTTTGAAAAAATAAGTGTCTTCTTTAAATTCTAATATTGATAAATTATCTAAAAACATATGTAATGTATCATATCAGGATAAAGGTGGGATAAGGTGGGAAGTGGGGGTTCACGAGTGATGTTGGGTGCTGTTGGGTGGGGTGGGGGGACTATAGGCTTGAAATATTACTTATGGATTAATAGGAAATATGTTTTATTGAAAAAATCATTTTACTCATTTTTTAGGAATTTATTTTTCTAAAATATTATAACAAATCAACGTGAAAAATTGAAAAACGTTTTCCTTACTAAGCATTATACAAAGAATTGACGTTTGCTTTGTTTTCCCGTACTATTCCAAAAGATATGATGGTGGTAGAGTAGGTGGATGATGAAAGGGGAGAAAGGGTCAAGAAAAAGGACAAATAATTTTACTTTTGAAAAAATAGAAGCTTTTCACGTGCCTTGAGTTAGTGCAATATATAATATGTCACGTCAATAAAAATAATAAAAATATCAAAATGATATGGAATATCAAATGTCTAACTAAAAATTGATATCACCTGACGATCAATAAGTTCAGGCTAAAATAAACTCAAATGGTGAGACTTCAAAATATTTTCTTCTTTTCTTTAACTTGCTTTTAGTATTATGAAATAGTAGGGTTTCTAGCATCTTCCTTCGCCAGTATTGTGTAGTGCTTTGTAATTATGACAATTGCATTTGCATTTGAAACTGAAATATAATACACAGAGACACAAATATATATTGTATCACCCCTAAAATATATATATATATATATATTTTTGTGGATGATAGTTGTATCAATTTTTTGATACACAGATACAATACGATGGTAGTTGTATCGGTTTTTTCTTCTAAACAAATACAATATTTTTCTAATACATAGATACGTTTCTTCTAATATTGAAATACAATTGGTTGTATCAATCGAAGAAGTAGAGAGGATTCCAAAGTGAAGAAGAGTCCAATATATCTGGTACTCCCTCCGTTTCAAAAAAATTGACCTAATTTGACTTGAAACGGAGTTTAAGAAAAGAAAGAAGACTTTTTAATCTTGTGGTTCTAAATTAAAGTTATGTCAAATGTACCAAAATGCCCTTTAATCTTGTGGTCTTAAACATGCCACGTGGAAAGTTAAAGTAAATTGTTGCCAAAAAAGAAAAGGAGTCATTCTTTTCTAAATAAACTAAAAAGAAAATAGGGACATTCTTTTTGAAACGGAGGGAGTATATTTTTTTAGTCTATGGATATTTACTCGATGATACAATTTGATAATAATTGTATTATGTTTCTTTATAGGGAAAATTGCATAAAATAGTAAATTATTAATTAAAATTAAATACTATAATCATAGTTTTATATTAATGGGCAACTTTCACATATAGCAAATAAAAAATTCATATTTGTATGTTATAGCAAAGTTTGCATAATTGCGCTCCATAACAAACATATAACTGTATAATTCGCTATACATATACAATTGTATGATTCTCTGGGCTAAATTGTATAATTCGCTGGCATCACCATACATATACAATTGTATAATTCACTGGCCTAAATTGTATAATTCGCTGGCAAATTTTGGCAACGTTTGCTATGGAGCACAATTAAATCAAACCCTAGCTACTCCATTTATTTTAGGTTATTAGTTTGCTATTATATACAATTATCCCTTTATTTTATTCTAATCTGTAGCAAACACTTTGTCATTCACCTCTCTCCCCAGATTTCTCGCTCCCCACTCTCAATTTCTCGCTCGCTAGTCGCTCTCGTCTCTCTCACTTTATACAAACACTATAAATTATGTTTGAGTTTGTATAAAGTGAGAAAAAACTGTATATATACATATATTTTAGCTCACCTCTATCCCCAAAAATCCCCTTCACTTCTCTCACTTTATACAAACACAAATGTATAAATTGCGTTTCTTTTTGTATAGAGCGAGAGAAAACCGTATACAAATACAAATACATATATTTTCGTCCTATACACTTATAATATACAAACACAATCTTTGATAAACATACATAGTAGTTGCATATATAAAATTATCTATCCAATATACATATATAATCGCTGTATTTTTATTCAAAATGCGATGCTGCCTGCATTTTATACAAATCGAGATGCTGCCTACGATTTATACAAATCGAGATAATGGCTGCGATTTATACAATCTGATGCTCCATGACAAATATTAAATTGGCTATGGAGCACAATTATACAAATTATAGCTATATCATACAAATATAATTTTTATGTTGCTAAACCTAAAATTTACTCCTTTTTATACTCAGATCAAAAGAAAAAAAAGGCATTAAGACAATGTTTGAATCATTGCATCACCCCTAAATATATACATCTATATAGTTTTTCTAATAGTCTTTTTCGATAAGCTATAAATATAGTCTAATAATAGATGTATCAATCTTTTCTGATACAACATATACAATACTTTTGATGTATAAAAACCATTGGTTGTATTAATGTGTCAATTAAATAAGAAAAGAAGATTCAAAAGCGAAAAAGAGTCTGACACATTAGATACATATTTTGTGTCTAGTGATACAAAATCTGATGAATCAAAAATTTTGATATACCAATGTTTATCCAGCAAAAAATGAATCAGTAATTAGCAAGAAAATATTAAAAATTCAAAACAAGCAACCCCCCCCCCCAATATATATACAGTTTTCGAGACAATGACGAGATCTTTTTATTCTTTTTTTTAGTAAAATCGATTTAGATAAATGTTATGTGAAAGAGAGGAGAGGGAGAGTGTTGAGAGCGCGCTATAAATGTGGTGTATATTAAGTGAGAAAATATATTCACAATTTTTGTAAGAGAAAAAAGAAAACCAGGCAATATGAACCAAACAGAGGAATCCATATTATCGAAGCCACATGCAGTATGTATTCCATTTCCAGCACAAGGCCATATTAACCCTATGCTTAAATTAGCAAAACTTCTCCATATCCGAGGCTTTCATATCACCTTTGTTAACACGGATTTCAATCACCGGAGATTGCTCAAATCCCGTGGTCTCAATTCCCTCGTTAGGTTACCTTCCTTTCGTTTCGAGTCCATCCCTGATGGACTCCCTCCCTCTAACGAGGATGCCACACAAGACGTTCCTTCTATGTGTGAGGCATCTAAGAAGTCGTGTTTGGCCCCTTTTAGAGACCTCGTCACCAGACTAAATGATAATTCCAATTTTCCTACTATTTCTTGCATAGTCTCTGATGCTGGTATGAGCTTCACTCAACAAGTTTCTGAGGAATTAGGTGTTCCTAATGTTGGCTTTTGGACTGCTAGTGCTTGTTCCTTGTGGGCTTTCACACAATATCCTAAACTTGTGGAACAAGGTTACGCTCCACTAAAAGGTATGAAAACCAACGTCTTAAATATTTTAGTCAATTAGGCGTAGTCAGGATTTAAAAGTGCACTAATATTGCAAACATGAGAGATTATTACTGCTCCATGTGAAAACTTTTGAGTCTTTTTAACTCTTTTGGGCCTTCTCTCTATTAAAAAGTAATAATTTAAATCAAGGTTACTGAGTTCAGCTAAAACCGTACCTTGATCTCTAGCTCAATCAACATGTATAGATTTTTAAAAGTCACCTAAAAGGTTAATAAGTTCGTTGAGTGTCCATTCATACATATTAAACTGTACTTGCTAACATTAACCATTCTGAAATTAATTAAATTTCTTTTAACTGATTGAATTTCAGATGAAAGTTATTTAGACACGATTATAGATTGGATTCCGGGCATGGAAGGCATCCGTTTAAAACACTTGCCAAGCTTCATCAGAGCCACAGTTGATGAGCCAAGCTATATTATAATGAAATATATCGTGGAAGAAATCTTGGACAAAATTCCCAAATACTCTGCACTAATTTTCAACACATTCGACATGCTAGAGAGTGATGTTCTGCAACAAATGGCAACCAAGTTCCCTGTAGTTAATTATACTATTGGACCCGTACATCGTTTTCTGTTGAATAATCCAACTCAAGACGAAGACTTGAAATCAATCGGTTCTAATCTATGGAAAGAAGATACTCACTGTCTCGAATGGCTGGACACGAAGAAACCAAATTCTGTGGTTTATGTGAATTTTGGAAGTGTTACAGTAATGAACAATGAACAGTTAACTGAATTTGCGTGGGGACTTGCAAATACTAAAATGGATTTCTTATGGATCGTTAGATCCGATTTAGTCATGGGTGATTCAGCCATTTTTCCACATGAATTTCTCGCGGAGACTAAGGAAAGAGGTTTATTAGTTGGTTGGTGTCCTCAAGAACAAGTTTTAAGTCATCCGTCAATCGGTGGATTTTTAACACACTGTGAATGGAATTCGACTCTCGAGAGTATATCATATGGTGTGCCAATGTTGTGTTGGCCTTTCTTTGCGGATCAACAAATAAATAGTTGGTTTAATTGTAATCGTTGGGGTGTCGGGATGGAAATTGATAGTAATGTGAAGAGGGAAGTGATTGTTGGAGAAATGGGTAAAGAGATGAAAGAAAATGCATTGAAGTGGAAAAAATTAGCAGAAAAAGCTATAAATTCTTCAGATGGATCATCTTAAATGAATTTCGACGACTTGGTTAGCCATGTACTATTAGGAAATTAAAGGGTCTTTCACCTTAAGTTTGTTACATTAGATTGAAAACAGGTTCAAAGATTTAAGTTTTGGGAATGTCATGTTTCTCCAAGGTTGTATTATGTACTTGCAATAATTGATGAAAATAAACTTTCTCATTCTTATTAGAAAAAAGCTGTAATTTCGAATGGAAATGATGTCTTATAATCACTTATAAATTAAAGAGAAAAACTTGTGACATTTTCAGATTTTTGACGAAACCAAATTGTCAGACCATGTCATTGTCTTGTGAATATATTTTCAACCGCATGTGACATGCCTATACACACCACATAGCAGGCTGAGCAAATGACTTGAAAATACCATTTTTTCCTTTTACTATTGAATTTAGCCGCGCGAAGGTAATAATTTTTGAAATAGTTATTACTTATTAAAATTCAAATTTTAATATAATCGATTATTAACATTTGCTTTCCACTAATTTGTATCATTTGAAAGTGTGATATAATTTGAAGAAAGATTGATCCCTTATATTACCTTATGCCATCAAATGGGATAAAAATATATTTACTCTATTTGAGCATGTGAAAGTAAACAATAATACTTGATTTTTTTCACAGCATCTCTTTAATGGGTTTTGCTATATAACTTTTATTTTCCTTTTTTTCTATATTTTAAAATTGTTTTTCTCTCTTTTTTTGTTGACTTTTTTTTTATCCATCACCCTTTTACCATTTTGATCATGAAATATTATTTTCTTGAGAGTTAAATTCTGAAACAAAATGATGTTGGCAGTAAATTTTTTTATCTCTCACTTAAAATTATTTATAATAATTCAAAAAACAACTTTTATTTGTGCTCACAAAAAAAATTTGAATGATTAATAACTTTGAAATAATTATTCTTAATAAAATTCACAATTTTCACACTAAAACAACGCATTAATCCTTGTCTTTTCTTTACCTTCATTTTTCGCATCCTTCTTTTTACCGTTACTTCTCTGCTCCTTTTCAAAATAAATAAGTATTTCCACAAAATAATATATTTTATTGATTATAACATTACAAACTAATAATTTTATCAAATGGCTATTTTGAGGGTGTGTGTTCATGTACTGCTCTTCTGTCCATGAGTATTACTTGTACCTTATCCTTTATATAATTTTTTTTTTTTTTAAAAAAAATGTTATATGACAAATGTTTGTAGCTTAAAAAGAGAAAAATGTTAATACCTGAAATTAATTTATACTTCACTAAGAAAGTGAATATTTGGTAACACTTAATTAGTAGCATCGGAAGAGAAATCGGTAAAAAATATCGTAATTAATAATATATGACGGATAATTAACTAAAATTTGAATGATTTTCAGTAGAGTCTTTTTCTTCTTTGCATGTGTTATAAAATCAAACTTTGTCATTTCTGATTTTTTACCTCTCAAGAAAAGTTTTGAATCCTTTTACATGTGGCAGTTGCCAATACTTCAACAATTTTAAAATTTTTGATAATCAATAAATAACCTTCAATCAACTTGATTTGAACCTGCTAACTTAATTTCTTTTGACACATATGATTCATCGAATTATAATCATAAGTAATTTGAGAATTTAAAAAGGTTTTTTTAAAAATATGTGTAGAAAAGACTAATAATCATGGAACAAGATTCCTTTCCGTCAACAAAAAAGTTAATTCAAATTAATTAGTTCGTCATATTCTTGAAAGTAATCACATTCCACATTTTATAAATCCTAACCATTTATCATCAAATTATCTCTATATGTAATCTAACTCTGAAAAAAATATGGCATGCTAACAATCCAACTGAAAGCAAGATATATAGATTAAGAAAGCTACATTAGGAAAGGATACACATCTGATCTATGTATAGCACAAAATAATAGACTACGAAAAGACAAAAAACTAATTTAAAATGTATTTACTCATATATTAATATACACATCCATAGCCATTATAAGTCCTTTTATTTAATAGATTAAATATAATAGATTAAATATTTAAAATTGAAAAAAAATGAAAAGTAAAAAAAAAGATAAATTACAATGGCAGTCTTACAAGAAAGTATCACATCAATTCGTCTATGTTTCGCTTTATTTTATATATATAGATTTCAACAGGTCTACACATTTAGTATTATAAGAATATGTAATAAGATATTTTTTAGTCAATAAAAATTATACCCAAATTAATCAGTTCACAACTTTTTTTGAAATATATTGCATTTCACGTTCTTCGAATTTTATTCCTTATCATCAAATCATCCATATCAGTAATGATCAACACTGAAAAAGAAAAAGAATATGTCAGATTAACAATCTAATTAGGAGCAAAATGAGTAAGCAAGCTACAACATAAAAAGGAAAAAAAAATTCCTTATCATCAAACCAACTATATCAGATCAATACCGTAAATTTTTTTGTCAAATTAACAATCCAATTAAAAGAAAAATAGAGTAAGAAAAGTACAAACATAAAAAGAAAAAAAAAATCTCAATCTATATATATAGCACAAAAACATAGAGTATGGGAAGACACAAAATTAATTAACATATAATAACTCAAAAATTAATACATATTAAAAGCCATTATGTGTACAAATTAAAAATAAGTAACGGTTGATTGAAAAACCGGAAGGGTAGATACGTTCCTTTTAAGGAACGTTACTATTAATTTAATTCTAAAATATATAATCAAATTAACTTTTTGGTTAACTTTACATATATATATATATATAAAATCAAATTAATGTTACAACAGTTTTATAACCATTACACAACTTAATTTGAAAGGAAGGGTGAAATGTTTTAAATGCTCATAATGAGGGAAGAGTATATTTTCTTTTAACAGATTTTTTAATAGAAAAAAGAGGGGAAAATTTGAAAATTATGGAAAAATAGATAAATAGTAATACTGGCCATTGAGGCATGCCACATCAGCAAGCTGAGATTCAGCTTTATATATATATATATATATATATATATATATATATATATATATATATATATATATATATATATATATATATATATATATATATGGATCAAATTTTCTGTATCCCCCAAACCCCTTCCATCTATTAGATAAAAAATAGTCTAACGTATTAGAAATGACTCAAAAATGCGCTTCTTCCGCCTGTTGTCCCTCATTCAAATGCTGAGGCTCTGGGATTCTTGTTAAATTCCACCCAATTCCCAATTCATTGAATGAGGATGGCAACAAATGCCAATCAACCCAAACACAAACTTAGTGTTCTGATGTCACCTTTAGCTAAAAAAGTACTACTTTGCTGTTATCTTTCAATTATTTCATCTATATAAAGCAGCAACCATCACTTAATCTACCAATTCATTTTTGGTGTTTAGGCACCTCAGCATGTGCTTGGAGAAATCTTTATAAAACATTAACGGGTGATTTACAAGAATGACTTTAAAGGTGGGTGGTCTTGAATTTATAATACGCGGCTTGCTATGGTCCAATAGTTCGAGTATGACAACAATTTCAAAGATTAAGTTTTGTGAATGTCATGTTTCTCCAAGGTTGTAAATTGTATTTGCAATAATTAAAGCCTGAGCTAGGGTGGGGTTCATGGATTCGAACGTAATAGCTTCTTCGTAGACTCTATATTTATACTAGAAAATTACTTAAATATAAATGTATATTTAATTTGTGAACCCCAACTTTAATCCTAACTTCGCCTATTGATTGAAGGTTATTAACGAAATTTAAAATTTCAAACTCTTAATCCTAGCTTAACCTAATAATTGACAAAAAAAGCTTTTCCATTCTTTCTAGAAAAACACAACACTATGATCTCTATGACTACTTATAAATTGAATAGAAAAAAATGATATTTTTCGATTTTTCTGCGAAATCAAATTTTTAGACCATGTCACTGTCTCTTTTGGAGTGCATGTGACATGCCTAAATAGATCACAGATGAAAGCGGACCAACATAGGTTGAGGCCTAACCGGTAAATATTTTATTTTTAAAATGGAAATCAATCAAAACTGTCCATAACGTATTAGAAATAATTTTAAAATACCATTACTCCTTTATTGGATCAAATTTTCCACCCCCAACTCCACCCCCTTCCCCCTATTATATTTTTAAAAAGGTTCTTAATCATATATCATTCATATATTATAAGTGAGAAGCTTTAAAATAAAAAGTTGAATTACTATTTTGTTTCTACACGAATTATAAATGTAGTCAAATATTTTAATAAATAATAATATTTTAATTATATAAAGATAACATTAAAAGTCGAGCAACTATAATTTTAAAACATAAAATTTATTAATAATCATATGCATTGAACCGAGTAAGTAATAGATGGTTCATCTGCCAGTAATTATTATAGTAGCAAATTTCCTCAATATTAATTAGAATACAACCTTTTCACATTTATTAGTTTGATTAAAGCTTTTACATGTTATATTTGTTCATCTATCAATACTTATTATAGCATATTATCTTACTATGTACTAGTAATTTAGAATACAATGTTTTCTCAACAAAATGTTTTCTTGTGTAATTTTGTTCATTCTTTTTCTTAGTTTTTTTGTACTTGCAATATATAAATCTCATAACAGTGGCTATACACAGTTATTGTTTGGAAGTTGAAAAGAACATTGTATCATAGTTTAAGTCTTTTCGTCTCCAACAATAAAACTTTTGTTTTTCTTTAGTTACCTAACTTAATTGATAATGAATGATCTTATCTATTCCATTAGGGAAAGCAGTAGAAGAAAGATATTAACGAGTAAGTTCATTTTTTAGCTTTGTTATTTTATGTGAACGTTTTCGTAAAATATATATTATTCTTGTTTATATAATATTTATGAGTTTAAAGTTTTACAAATTATCAATGTATTTTATATTAATATTTATGATTTAAAATCAATTGGATGTATTGACATAGAAGTGGTAGAGATTGACTTTCGGTCCTCTTATATGTCATACCTTTATCATTAGCTTTGAGTCTTTACCTAAGTTGTTTGAAACTTTAATTTTTAATACCTTAAATTTGCTGAAGTTGGTAAAAGAAAAAAGTGGATAAATGAAAAATAATAGGTATTCATATATAATATTTTGGTGATATATGTTTATTAATATTTTTCTAATTATATAATTATAAGTGGATGAATGAAACCACTCCAATTGTTGAAATCAATAATCAAAACAACAAATGGAATACACATCAAGAACATTAGTTATGAAAAAGTATCATGTAATATATCAATACATTAAAATGTTGCTCAATATATATATATATATATATATAATTCATTATACATTTTACCTATCTAGATAAATTTAGTTGTTGAATTTTATAGTTTAAAATAATATTTAATCATCTAATATTATTGTTCAATAAAGAAGCCAGTTGAATATAAGCGGACTATTCATCTGTTTTAGCTTTTTCACTTTATCATCACAGTGTATTTTTAATATGATTTATTTTGTATGAACTACTTGTATGGAATATACGTACAAAATACGTATCCAAAGACTAGTATATAAGAAATGACTCAAAAATACGTTCATTCCGCCTGTGACGTTATCTTCACGTTTGGAATTACCCCTCAATTAAAATGTTGAGGCTTTGAGATTCATCTTAAATTCCACCGAATTACCAATTCTGGAAATGAAATTATTTATTGTCATTGAATAAGGTGGGCAACAATACCAACAAACCCCAAACAAACTTAAAGCTCTAAAGTTGGCCTCAAGCTAAAAATAATATTTGATGTCATCTTTCAATTATTTCATCTATATATAAAGCAGCATTCATCCCTTAATTTACCAATTTTTTGCGTGCTTGGAAAAATCTTTATTAAGACATTGAAGGGTAAAGAGTGATTTAAAAAATGGTGCTTTTGAATTTTTGATACGCGCTTGCTTCATGGACAAAGCTTTAAACTGATGAAGGTTTGTCAACGATTTTGGTAGATGCCTGCGTATCGATCGGTTCGATTGGAAGGTTATCGGTTTGACTTATTGGTTTTCGATTTGTAGAGATGTTAAACCGTTATAGAACTATTAATTAAGATATTGACTTATCAGTTCGGTTATCGGTTTAATCGTTAAGATTTTTGACATAAAGAAATCATTGAAAATTACTTAGAAATAAGGTGACAAATAATATGAATTAATGAACCGCATGCACATGAGTTCATAAGTTACATCTTACTCAAAATCAAACACTTTTATATTGTATAATAAAAAGAGTTTGAAACAAGTTGAATTAAAAGTAGGAAATCAAACTCTAAGTCAAAGACTTTATATACAAAATAGTACATATATAACTATTTAATTTACTATCGGGTTATTGATATAATCCGTTAAGAAAAAACCTCAATCCGTTAAAAACCGATAACTCGATAAGGAAAAATAAATCAAAATTGTTATCAAAACCGGTAAACCAATAACTCATTATTGATAATTCAATAACTTCTTTTTTGGTTCGCTTATCGATTTCGGTATGGTTATGAACAACCCGTGCTGTCCGTATGGCCAATAATTATGTTAGCAAAAGTTGGGTTTCATATCTAATTTGCATAGCATCGTGCGTGTTTTGTTGCGTAAGCCAAATATATAGAGAGTGATAGAATCACAACTGCTATATCTAAATGTAGCTAATAAATAGTAAATGAGACAACAACAAAAGGAACACCAAGAATTAACGAGGTTCGGCAAACTTTTGTTTTCTTTTGCCTAGTCCTCAGACACAACCAACCAATATTTATTTCACTCCAAAAGAGTACAAGTGAAATAATACAAGAGAGAAAGAAGAACAAATGCCTTTGGAGATGAGAAGACAAGTGAGAGGTGTGTTACAAATGAATTAGGAGCTACCTATTTATAGGAGTGAATTCTTCCTATTGATGTCATCCATGACATCACAATATGTCAAAAATGTCAAGATTTACCTTGTGAAACCAATTTATGGTTCACCTAAATTTCACCTACAAAAGATGCTATCTTGACTTTTCTACCAATGAAGAATTATCCTCCTAACTACCATATCTTCTCATTAATTCATTTTTGAATCTTGTCAAATTTAACAAATCTCCACCTTGGCAAGATTCTCCATTTTCAACTTTCTCTCAACAACAATTTTGATTGTGTCTTCAACCATAATCTTCAATGTTCAACAATGTTGATCAAGTTCAAACAATGTTGAAACTTGACCGCAGTCACCACTTTTGTCAACATATCGGCAGGATTATCCGTAGTATGAATTTTCTGTATTATGACTCCACCATCTTCTATGATTTCTCGTATGAAATGATATCGGACGTCAATGTGCTTCGTCCTTGCATGATAAACTTGGTTCTTTGCTAATTGAATAGCACTCTGACTATCACAAAATATTGTGATTTCTTCTTGTCCAATACCAAGCTCTCTAAGCAATCCTTGAAGCCAAATTGCTTCCTTCGCAGCCTCTGTAATTGCCATGTACTCTGCCTCAGTGGTAGACAAAGCAACTGTTGACTGCAAAGTAGACTTCCAACTAACTGGTGCATTTGCAATAGTAAAAACATAACCAGTAGTTGATCTTCGTTTGTCCAAATCACCTGCATAATCTGAGTCACAATATCCAACAAGATATTGACTATCTTTCTGCTCGAAAACCAAACCAACATCTACAGTATTATGAATATACCGTAGAATCCATTTTACAGCCTGCCAATGATCCTTTCCAGGATTGTGCATGTACCTGCTTACAACTCCAACAGCGTGTGAAATATCTGGCCTTGTGCAAACCATTGCATACATCAAGCTACCAATAGCATTCGCGTATGGTACTCTTGACATATATTCTCGTTCAGCTTCATTCTTAGGTGACATAGCATCACTAAGCTTAAAATGAGGAGCAAGCGGAGTGCTAACCGACTTCGTTTTTTCATTCATACCGAATCGGTTTAGTACTCTTTTCAAATATTCTTTCTGAGATAAATAAAGTTTCTTTGAATGTCTATCTCTTTTTATCTCCATGCCAAGAATCTTCTTTGCCTCACCCAAATCCTTCATCTCAAACTCCTTTCTCAGTTGAATCTTTAGCTTCTCAATTTCCTCTTGACTTTTAGAAGCTATCAACATATCATCAACATATAGGAGAAGATATATAAAGGAATTATCTTCAAGCTTGCGCAAATACACACAATGATCGTATTTGCTTCTTATGTACCTTTGCTGCAACATAAACTTGTCAAATCGTTTGTACCATTGTCTAGAAGATTGTTTCAATCCATACAACGATTTTTCAAGTTTGCACACCATATTTTCTTTTCCATCAACTTTGAATCCTTCTGGCTGAGTCATATAGATTTCCTCTTCCAAGTCTCCATGTAAAAAAGCAGTTTTTACATCCAACTGAACTAGTTCCAAATTCAACTGTGCTACCAAAGCCAACAAAACTCTAATGGAGGAGTGTTTCACAACTGGAGAAAATACCTCATTATAATCAATTCCCTCCTTTTGAGCATATCCTTTGGCCACCAATCTTGCTTTGTAGCGAACATCTTCTTGATTAGGAAATCCCTCTTTCTTTGCAAATACCCATTTGCACCCAATTGCTTTCTTGCCCTCTGGGAGATTGGCCAATCTCCATGTATGATTCTGATGAAGAGATTGCATTTCTTCATCCATGGCATTCCTCCACTTATCTTTTTGTGAACTTTGGACTGCGTCTTTATAAGTGGTAGGAATGTCATCGGCTGCAATTGAGTTAGCACAAGCCACCATATCTGTGAGTCGAGCAGGTTTTCTTATTGTCCTTTTTGGCTTGCTCGTTGCTATTGATTCAAGTTGTGGTTGAGGTTCTTGAGATGGAACCTCCTCTTCGACTGGCTCTCCTTCAAGAGGAAAATCTTCTGTTGTTTCCTCGTTTGATCCCTGTGTTGGGAAAATTATCTTTCCTTCAAACTCCACCTGCTTTGAAGCACCATCAATTTGTTTGGCTTCTTCAAGTGTTACCTTATTTGTCAAGGCAGATTCATCAAAGGTAACATCCCTGCTGAAAATAACTTTTCTTGTCTCTGGACACCATAAACGGTATCCTTTGACTCCAGAAGTAATTCCCATAAATAAAGCTTTCTTTGCTCTTGGGTCCAATTTTGACTCTCTTACATGATAATATGCAATTGAGCCAAATACATGTAAAGAACCATAATCTTCAGCAGGTTTTCCATACCATTTTTCAAATGGTGTCTTCCCACCAATAGCAGCAGATGGTAGACGATTAATGAGGTGGCACGCATATGTTATTGCCTCAGCCCAAAATTCTTTGCCCAAGCCAGCATTGGACAACATACACCGAACTTTCTCCAGCAAAGTTCGGTTCATGCGTTCTGCCACTCCATTCTGTTGTGGTGTATTTCTGACGGTGAAATGTCTGACGATGCCATTTTCCTCACAAATTTTCTGAAAAAGATCATTTTTGTATTCTCCACCATTGTCTGTGCGAAGACACTTGATCTTTCTGCCACTTTGAGTTTCTATCATCGCCTTCCATTTGAGAAAAATTCCCAAAACTTCATCTTTTGTTTTCATCGTATACACCCACAATCTTCGAGAAAAGTCATCAACAAAGGTTACAAAATAGTGTTTCCCACCTAATGAAGGTGTTTTGGAAGCACCCCAAACATCCGAATGAACATAATCCAAAATACCTTTAGTATTATGGATAGTTGTTCCAAATTTAACCCTTGTTTGCTTTCCCTTGATACAATGCTCACAAAACTCCAAGTTGCAAGTTTTTACTCCTTTTAGCAATCCTTGATCTGATAAAGTTTTCAAGGATTTCCTCCAGCATGTCCCAAGCGCATATGCCACAGCTTGGTCATTTCTGCCTCCTTCTCGTCATTGGATGTTGTTGCGCTGTCCCAATAACTGTACTACCTTGATAGTGGTACATGTTATTATTTCTTCGAATTGCCTTCATTACCACCAGTGCACCAGAGCATATTCTCATCACGCCATTATCTGCAATGACTTTGAATCCCTTTGATTCTAGGGCTCCTACAGAAATGAGATTTTTCTTCAAATCTGGTACATATCGAACATCTGTTAATGTTCTACTTAATCCATCATGGTTCCTTAATCGGATTGAACCAACACCATATGCGGTAAGAGGATTATTGTTTGCAGTGTGAATAACTCCACATTCTCCTTCTTGTAAATCAATAAACCAGTCCCGATTGGGACACATATGATAACTACAAGCTGAGTCCATCAACCATACATCAGATGATTTGGATGGATCTGTTGTAACTAGTGAGTAATCGGAGTCATCACAATCAGCCACATTTGAATCCATGACAGCCTTCCCATTATTTGGTTTGGCTTTGCTATTCAACTTTGGGCAGTCTTTCTTCCAATGCCCTTTTTCTCGGCAAAAGGCACATTCATCTTTGCTGAGTCTCGATCTTGACTTGGATCTCCCTTTCTTCGTTCTCATATGATTTTGAGAACGACCTCTCGCAACCAGTGCTTCTGCTTCTCCGCCTTTTTGTTTTTCTCTCTTTCTTTGTTCATAACTGTATAAGGCAGAACAAACTTCTTTGAGAGATACTTCATCATTCCCATGCAGTAGAGTCGTTTCAAGATGCTCGAACTCATCGGGAAGTGAACTTAACAACATTAAGGCCATATCTCCATCCGTAAAAGTCACATCCATATTCCGCAAATCTGTCGCCAACTTATTAAAGCTGGTAATATGATCATTCATTGTGCTACCAGGAATATAAGTGAAGCGTAACAGTCTTCTTTTCATGTAAAGTTTATTTTGACTGTTTTTCTTCAAGAATTTCTCCTCCAATGAATTCCATAATTTATTTGCAGATGTTTTCTTCGTGTATGGATACTTTTGTTCTCTTGCAAGGTAAGATCGAATGGTACCGCAAGCAACACGGTTGATAATCTTCCAATCTTCTTCTCCTACACCGTCTGGTTTCTTTTCTTCAATGGCAATATCTAGCCCTTGTTGAAAAAGAACATCAAGGACCTCGCCTTGCCACATTCCGAAATGTCCTGACCCGTCAAAAATTTCAACTGCAAATTTCGCATTTGATACAATTCTTGTCATAAGCGAAGATGCCAATGATGACGTATTATTGACACTTGATGTGGACTCATCATTTTTCTTGTCTTCCATTTTATTACAAATACTATTTACTAGCTAACAATGCAAAGACCAAAGTAAATCTTTTTCTGATGTGGAAGTTCAGACTATGCTGCAACCACAGAGCATACTCAGATAATACCTTGGCTCTGATACCAATTGTTGCGTAAGCCAAATATATAGAGAGTGATAGAATCACAACTGCTATATCTAAATGTAGCTAATAAATAGTAAATGAGACAACAACAAAAGGAACACCAAGAATTAACGAGGTTCGGCAAACTTTTGTTTTCTTTTGCCTAGTCCTCAGACACAACCAACCAATATTTATTTCACTCCAAAAGAGTACAAGTGAAATACTACAAGAGAGAAAGAAGAACAAATGCCTTTGGAGATGAGAAGACAAGTGAGAGGTGTGTTACAAATGAATTAGGAGCTACCTATTTATAGGAGTGAATTCTTCCTATTGATGTCATCCATGACATCACAATATGTCAAAAATGTCAAGATTTACCTTGTGAAACCAATTTATGGTTCACCTAAATTTCACCTACAAAAGATGCTATCTTGACTTTTCTACCAATGAAGAATTATCCTCCTAACTACCATATCTTCTCATTAATTCATTTTTGAATCTTGTCAAATTTAACATGTTTATGATGACTACTCCATGGGATAGGCAGGGGTCAAAACTTCAACACCAACCACTTTCAAGATCATTGGATTGTAATTTCCAAATGGTCTATATAAAGGGAGTAAGCTTGATTAAAACCTTGAACAGCCCATCCCAATATTCACAATATGAGCCAGGCAGAGGAATCCATATTGTCCAAGCCACATGCAGTATGCATTCCATTTCCAGCACAAGGCCATATTAACCCTATGCTCAAATTGGCCAAACTCCTCCATGTCCGAGGCTTTCATATAACCTTCGTTAACACAGAGTTCAATAACCGGAGATTACTCAAATCCCGGGGTCCCAATGCCCTTGATGGCCTATCTTCCTTTCGTTTCGAGTCCATCCCTGATGGACTCCCTCCTCCCTCTAACGAGGATGCCACACAAGACGTTCCGTCTTTGTGTGAGGCATGTAAGAAGTCATGTTTGGTTCCTTTCAGAGACCTCATCACGAGACTAAACGCTAGTTCTAATTTCCCTTCTATTACTTGCATAGTTTCTGATGCTGGTATGAGCTTCACTCATCAAGTTTCTGAGGAATTAGGTATTCCCAATGTTGGATTTTGGACATCTAGTGCTGGTGCTTTGTTGGCTTACCACCAATATCCTAAACTTGTGCTAGAAGGTTATACTCCACTAAAAGGTACCAAATGAAATTTGAACCCTTACCACCATATATTTTTAATTTGTTTTACAGTTTCTAATATAGTATATACTTACGATTTCTTTTTAACTTTTTGAATTTCAGATGAAAGTTATTTGACCAATGGCCATTTAGATACGATTATAGATTGGATACCTGGCATGGAAGGCATCCGTCTAAAAAACTTGCCAATCTTCAAAGCCAAAGTCAATGAACCAAACTATATTGTACTCAAATTTATAGTAGAAGAAATTGTAGGCAAAATTCACAAATTCTCTGCACTCATTTGGAAAACTTTCGACACGTTAGAGAGTGATGTTATGAAACAAATTGCAACCAACCTCTCTGCAGTTAGTTATACTATTGGACCCTTTCACTCTTTGTTGAATAATAATCTAACTCAAGACAATGATTTGAAATCAATTGGTTCTAATCTGTGGATAGATGATACTCACTGTCTCGAATGGCTGGACACAAAGCAGCTAAATTCTGTTGTTTATGTGAATTTCGGAAGTATTACAGTGCTGAGCAATGATCAGTTAGTTGAATTTGCTTGGGGACTTGCAAATACTAAAATGAATTTCTTGTGGATCGTTAGATCTGATTTAGTCATGGGTGATTCAGCCATTTTTCCACGTGAATTTCTCGTGGAGACTAAGGAAAGAGGTTTATTAGTTGGTTGGTGTCCTCAAGAACAAGTTTTAAGCCATCCGTCCATCGGAGGATTTTTAACTCACTGTGGATGGAATTCGACTCTCGAGAGTATATCATATGGTGTGCCAATGTTGTGTTGGCCTTTCTTTGCGGATCAACATACAAATAGTTGGTTTAATTGTAATCATTGGGGTGTCGGGATGGAAATGGATAGCAATATGAAGAGGAAAGTGATTGAGGAACTTGTGAGAGAATTGATGGTTGGAGAAAAGGGTAAAGAGATGAAAGAAAATGCATTGAAGTGGAAGAAGTTAGCAGAAGAAGCAATCACTTCTCCAAATGGATCATCTTATATGAATTTCGACAAGTTGGTTAGGGAAGTGCTATCGCCAAAAGGTTCTTCACTTCTTCTAGTAGATTGACATGTTGAAATAATGTTGTACCTTTTTCTTCTCTGGTTTTTTGTGGTTTAAATAAACTTGATCTGGAGTCTCTAGATTAAATAAAAAACAACTTGCAGCACATGGTACTTGGTAAAACATTTGTTGTATAGTTTATACTTTCGAATTTCTTATTTCAGCTTCCATAAGCCGTCCCTCTGTAGCACACTTTACACATAGTTCTAGTCATAGTTGATTAGTCCTGTCTCTGGTATAGCACTGTTGTGTATAGTAACTCGAAAAGTAAAAGAATAATCTGTTACAATCGATAAAATTATAGTATAAGATCTTTTATAGTATCAACAATATACTGATAGAAGGAAACATACATTATCATGTATCTCAACCAAGCTAAACTCAACAACCTATTAATAGTGTTACAATAATACAATATACTGAAATAAATAAAAAAAAAAAAAACAGTATAACTGTTTGCTAAAGAGAATGTTACTTAACGACCGAGTGTATAGGAGAGAGGAGAATTTCATTGATCAATTTGTCAATAGTCACATAAGATGATCCTGCTGGTTTTGCAGCAGCTTCTTCAGCTAATTTCTTCCATTCCGTTGCCTTTTTCTTCATCTCTTTGCCTTTCTCCCCGGTCATCAGCTCTCTTACAAGGGCTTCAACTTCATCCCTCTTCACATTATTGTTTATCTCCATTCCAACCCCCAACTTGGTGCAACAAAACCAACAGTTAGTTGGCTGCTCTGCGAAAAATGGCCAGCAAATCATTGGCACCCCACTGCTAATACTTTCAAGGGTCGAATTCCATCCACTGTGAGTCAAGAACCCTCCAATTGCGGGGTGGTTAAGGACTTGTTCTTGTTGGCACCAGCTTGCTAGCATCCCTCTTTCTTTAGTTTCTTCCAAGAATTCGGGTGGAAGAATTGCTTGTTCTCCTAATACAACATCAGGCCTTATAATCCACAAAAAATCCAGCTGGCTATTGGCAAGTCCCCACGCGAATTCGATAAGATGGTTCATAGTCATAACTGTAATACTTCCAAAATTAACATAAACAACAGAATTTGGTTTCTTGGAATCCAACCATTCAAGACACTTTGGTTCTTCTTTCCAAAGATTGGATCCCAAATCCGCCAAATCCTTGTCATCAACATGTTTCACAAGCAAATTTAACGGTCCAATTACATACACCGGAGGAACAAGTGTTTGAAGTGATTCAAGAACTTCCTTCTCTAATGCCTCAAATGAATTGACAACAATAGCAGAAGCATATTTTTTCGATCTCTCAGTTTCACGTATGATAAAGTTAAGCATAAAATCATCTGGATTTGCAGTCCTAAGAAAACTTGGAAGATCCCTTAAACGTACGTCTTCCATACCCGGTATCCAATCCAAAGTAGTCTTCTCTAAGTAACCATTTGTCAAGTAACTTTCATCTTTAAGTGGAATGTATCCTTTATCAACAAGGTTACAAAAATGCATGTAACTTAAAGTCCCACAAGCAGCAAAAGTCCAAAAGAGAACTTGAGGGATACCCAATTCTTGTGCAGCAGTTATAGTAAAGCTGTTTGAACCATCGGAGATGATGCACGATACAGGTGGCACCTTAGATGAACAAGTATTATTGAGCTTGGCAAGTAACTCTCTGAAAGGACCTAAACAAGTAGTATCTGTTGATTTACATAAAGCAATAATATCTTGTGTTGCATCAGCATCACATGGTGGAAGGCCATCAGGAATTGCCTCAAAACGGAACGATGGCAACTTCTTGAAACCGTGAGGGCCTCGAGACTTAAGGAGACGCCTATGATTGTATTCAGTGTTGACAAAAGTGATGTGAAAGCCTTTGTGATTGAGGATTTTGGCTAATTTTAACATCGGGTTAATGTGGCCTTGGGCAGGGTATGGTATGCAAACTGCATGAGGCTTATCAAGTTCAGCACCAGTGGAAGCCATTTTTTCCCTTATCTTTTGCTTCTCTCAGAGTGATGGAAAACAAAGGCTATATATGGATAGAGGAAGAGTTACGAAATGTATTTATTTTTACGGTTAGATGATTAAGCAAAAATATATACAGTGACGAAGCTAGAAATTTCATTATAGATATTCAAGATTCAATATATATGTATGAGAATTATTTTTGATGTGTATACATAACAGTATAATTTTTCAACCAAGACTGTTCCGACTAGTCACTCTATACTCTATGTGGCTACGCCACTATATACATATAATCTAACAAAATACTACGAAAATGAGATGGGGTGGGTGAGTGAGTGAGTGGTCAAGGGTTGAGGGTTGGGATTATTGGGTAAGTAGAGAGCAGAGACAATAAAACTTTTACTTATGAAATTTGTTTTCCAAAAAAATAATTAGCAATGTGGGCACAAAATCATTTATTGAATTGTTCCTCCAAGTTACGTTTGTGATTTTCATCAGTTTGAACATCTCAGTCATGGGTTCAAACAAAGTTTTCATTTATAAAAAAATGTGAAGTGAAAATTCAAGCATTAAAGTCATTGAGTTGCCTTCAGTATTATCCCTTTCAACAATACTAGGCTGTCCAGGCAAGTATTTAAACTCTAAATAAAAGAACATCCGATTTGTTTCATTTTATATGATACTATTTTCTTATTATTATTTATTTTGATAAATATAATATTATTTTATATTTGAAAATAATTAAATTTTAAACTTCTTATTTCATCATTCATATCATGTTCAAATTCATAAATTTCATTTTTAAAAAAAAAATAATGTCGATCAAATATCGTCATATAAATTAAAATAAAAAGAATAACATGTGTTGACTACTCTTGCTTAAAGCCAACAAGCTACAATAACCTGTTACGTCCCAATATTTACATTTTCCTTATCTCAAAGTGCTGGGAAACGAAAGATATATATTGACTATTATTTTGGAAAGAAGAAGAGTATGCATAAACTTATAGATAATTATTTATACAATGTCGTGTAAAATATAAATTTATATAGTGGGTCATCTGTTATGTAATTAGACGTATATTTCTTGATGAACATTATATGATAAACTAGTACTCTCACCGTTCGGTATTATTTGTCATGATTTCTATTTTTAGAGTCAAACTATAAAAATTTTGACTAACATTTTAAGATGTATTTTTGCATCATATTAATATGCAAAAAATTGCAATTTATAATACTTTCATATAGTTTTAGAATATCTAATTTTTTCGTTTAAATTATCGAACTAATGTGATCTAATTTAACTTTAAAAATTAATCAAATTGACTTTTTAAAAACGCAACATGACAAACAATACCGAACGAAGGGTGTATTAACTAATTACCTGTTTATAATTGCTTCATTTGTTAATTATAATTTGATTTGACCTACAAAAAAAATTTTAAAAATTGATTCTTAAATTTTATAGAAATGTCTTTTAATCTTCTGTGCATAGCCATATCATATGACAAATTTAAATTAAAGAATTGTTAAATTTATTAAAGCTCACACAAATAAATTGAAACGGAGGGAGTTCATTATTGAAGCTCACCCACAAAAGTTGAAGGAAACATCTCACACAGCCACACATTTTCTTTTAAAAAAGGAATAAGATACAAGTATCCTTTGAGACTATGGTCTTATTATACTCCATTTTCGAACTTATGTAAATATGTATCTTGGGCCTAACTTAACCTTGATAACTAGCTTATGAAGGGAGTTTTGTCCAAGTTTATATAAGGAGAGCAATTTCCCATTCTTATACCAATGTGAGATTTCTTAACACTCCCCCACATGCTCAGTCCTCAGCTAGAACGTGAACACTTCTAAATGGAGGCCTAACATCGATAAACAATAATTTGGGTTTGGTCTCACTCTGATACCATGTAAAGATGGATCTTGTGTGTAACTCAACCTTAACTTATGTGGCATTTCCCATGCGTCTCAACTATGTAGAGTTATGAAGTGTGCCACGTAACTTAAAAGATGAACAAAATAAAAAAAAATGAGTTCAAAGTTAATAAGAACTTAATTTAATTAAAATCTGTCTCTGAGATTTTGATCTTAATTTAGAAGTTATTTATGTTTTTATACCTTTGGAAAATAAATTACTAGTTAGTACAATATTTCTGTTGCCTGTTATTTTGATGATTTGGATTTCTGACTATTCACATGGCATTATTATCTGCTGCTTATGTTGATAGTTCAGCAAACCTTTGGAGTCTTTGAAAGTCACAAAAGTTTTTGACTATTATTTTGGGCATTATCACAGACTAATATAACTATTCTTATTTTAAATTATTTTTATAAAATATAATACTTTAAATATATCAAATTCGTTCTATTAATCCCTTTATTTTTCATGAAATATTTATTTTTTCTACAAAAGGTATTCAATATTTGTTAAAAAAAAACTAACTTATGACCTATTATTATTAAAAATGAGGCCCCTTAAATTTGGGGGCCGAAGGCACATATCTCTTTTTTTTATCACTGTCGAGCCACCCTTGAAGGATACAATATACGCTTTTAGGCAATCGGTAATATATTCTTTGTCATGTCACCTTTTAGAGGTGTTAAATTCACTTCAAACAAAAATAAAGGGTATAGAGTTACTCGTAAAATTAGGAGTATGTAATCGAGTTCTCGGGACAAGATTAAAGGGAAACTTATGTATTTTCCCATCATTATTAGATCAAATCATAGTAACACCATCCTGCATACCTTAATAGTTTAGAAAAAATTGGAGTATTTGAAAATCACATGTATAGTTTTCTGTAGTTAAAGATACATAAACCATTTGTTATAGTATTAGTTTGCCAGCCAAATGAAGTCAAGCTGCTGACTCTATTTCCATAACTTATAGTGAGCATTTTTATTCCATAAATAAAACCAACCATTGATTAGTACTCTACTACTTTTGCCTAGTGGTTTCCGAGGAGAGTAGAATTTCGTTGATCAGTTTGTCTATGTTCACATAAGATGATCCTGTTGTTTTTGCAGCTGCTTCTTCAGCCAATTTCTTCCATTCCATTGCCATTTTCTTCATATCTCTGCCTTTCTCGCCCACCATTAGCTCTCTCACAAGACTTTCAACTTCATCCCTTTTCACATTATTGTCAATTTCCATTCCAATTCCCCATTGAGTGCATTTGAACCAACAATTAGTCTGTTGTTCAGCGAAAAACGGCCAACAGATCATAGGCACCCCACTGCTGATACTTTCAAGGATTGAATTCCATCCATTGTGAGTCAAGAACCCTCCAATAGCAGAGTGGCTAAGGACTTGTTCTTGCAGGCACCAACTTGTCAACATCCCTCTTTCTTTTATTTCTTCCACGAATTCGGTTGGAAGAGTTTCTTCTTCCCCTGATACAATATCAGGTCTTATGATCCATAAAAATTCCATCTGACTATTGGCAAGTCCCCACGCGAATTCAGTAAGTTGGTTTGCGGTCATGACAGTAATGCTCCCAAAATTAACATAAACAACAGAATTTGCTTTTTTGGAATCAAGCCAGTCTAGACACTTGGTTTCTTCTTTCCATAGATTCGATCCCAAGCCCTCCAAGTTCTTGTCAACGACAAAGTGTTCCATAAGAAGATTCAATGGACCAACGGCATAGATTGGAGGAAGAAGTGTTTGAAGTGATTCAACAACTTCTCTCTCCAATGTTTCAAATGTATTGATGATGATAGCAGAAGCATATTTTGATCTCTCTGTTTCTTGGATGATGAATTCGATCATGTATTCTTCGGGATTTGTAGTTCTTAAGAAACTTGGAAGATCCCTCAAACGTATTCCTTTCATGCATGGTATCCAATCCAAACTTGTCTCCAAATATCCATTTGTCAAGTAACTTTCATCTGCAATTCCCAGAGATAATATAAACCAAATTTAAAGCGACACTAGATACTTTAAAGAGTAAATTTTATGGCATTTTGATTCATTAAGTATTTTCTATCGGACTATTAACTGAGGTTATTTTCATTCAATTTCGCATAGCTCAAGAGCATTTTTCTACTCTTTTCCATTAAAAGAATGATACAGGGAATCGGACATGTATGTATACCTTTAAGTGGAGTGTATCCTTTCTCAACAAGATCGCGGTAATACATGTAACATAATAAACCACAAGCACTTGGAGTCCAAAAGAGAACTTGAGGAATACCCATATCTTGAGCAGCAGAGAGAGTGAAGCTCATTGAACCATCAGAAACGATGCACGATACACGTGGCACGTTAGTATTTTTGAGCTTTGCAAGTAACTCTTTGAAAGGACCTAAACAAGTAGTGGTTGTAGATTTACAAAGAGAAGAAATGTCTTGAGTTGCATCAGGGTCACATGGTGGGAGGCCATCAGGAATGGTCTCGAATTGAAAAGATGGCAAACCATTGAGGCTATCGGGGCCTCGAGATTTGAGGAGACGCTTACGGTTGTGTTCAGTGTTGACAAAGGTGATATGAAAGCCTTTGCGATTGAGAATTTTGGCTAATTTTAGCATTGGGCTAATGTGGCCTTGAGCAGGGTATGGTAAGCAAACTGCATGAGGTTTGTCTGAATTTTCAGCATTAATGGAACACATATTTTTTGGTTTCCTTATTTGAGTGAAATATTTTTGCTAGGAAGAGAGTGCGTACATTTTATAGACGACCTAGTTAAAACGAGTCAAGACCTTATATCATCGTTGGGTGTAATTAATTCCGTGATGAAATTAGTTATCCCCAGTTGTAAGATGAGATAATATTTCTGCGATAAATAATTTCAGGATTTTCGGTTCGATTTTGTACATGCAAGCTTCAGGGGCCACCAATGGATTAGCCCCGAGATAAATATTGAAGCATGAGATGTTAAATTTAGTACTATGTCACTACGGCCTTACTATCGGTTTTGTCCAAATCTGCATGTTGCAACATCATATATCATAATGACATATTACTAACGGATAAAAGGACAACTCCTACTGAAATTTCATAATGAGGTATAAAGCTTTTAGAATTTTTGATCGAGATAAGTTATTATATAAATTAATTCACTAAAATAATATATTTTTTTGAAATTTTATAAAATTAAAATAAACATATTTGGCAGTTAGTTTTAGGTATTATTTTATTAAAAGAATCGATGACAAAAATACAAATATCTAAAGGAATAAACAGACATAAAACATCACTATCAAATACGTTTTATTAATTCTTTATCCAGCCAATTCCAACAAACATCATATGATGGAGAAGAAGAAAAATTGGGTTTGAGTGAGGGTGTGGAATTATTTTAATTTAATGCATTATAATGTCACATTATGCACGTGTGTAGTATACACATTTTTATTTTTGACTGATTATCAGGAAAATATTAAATAAAAACATATTTAATAAGATTGAAGTATCTAATAGAAATTTTTTTTTTTACTAAAATGTTAAAGTGAAATATACGAACAAATATAGGAGTTATTTGTGACTCTAACAGATATATTATTGACAGTTCATGACGGACTCACGTACCAATCCATTAACATGGCTGATGGCACGGCCAACCATTACGGTTAACACTACGGGTGTGTTTGGTATGAAGGAAAATATTTTCCATGTGTTTTCCTAGGAAAAACAAGTAGATTTTGGTTTGGTTGGTGAGTAGAAAATATTTTCCGGAAATGATTTTTAGTGTTTGATTTATGAATGAAAAATATTTTTGAGAGACATCTTTTATTTTTACTAGAGTAAAAAATAATTTATGAAATTGAAAATATTTTTTAAAATCAAAATTATTATTTTTTGGGGGTGGGGGTGGGGGAAGGGGGTAGGAGTGAAAAAATAAAAATTTGAAGTTGATAGTATTTTTAAAAACAAAATTAATTATTTTGGGAGTGGTTGGGGGGCTGCCCGGGGGGGGGGGGGTTAGGAGTTTAAAAATAAAATTTTAAAGTTGAAAATATTTTTAAAAAGCAAAATTAATTTTTTGGGGAGGGGGGTTGGGGTTGGGGGGGGGCTGGCCGGTGGGGGAGGGGGAGGGGATAGGGTGAAACAATAAAATTTTGAAATTGATTTTTTTTTTTAAGATCGATGTTTTTCCCAAAAAAATGGAATTTGAAATTGGAGGAGAGTTTTGGAATATGTTTTCCTTAATTTTTGAAGGGAAGTCATTTTCCTTAATTTTGAGGAAAATGAGTTGATTTGGAAAACATTTTCCAAAACTTTTGTCCCAACCAAACATGGAAAAATTGAAAAACATTTTCCAGAAAATATTTTCCTTCATACCAAACACACTCTACGTCTAGTTTACTTTGACGAATTACGAAAAAAAAATAAAATTAAAAAAATAATAATTAAAAACTAGGTTATCATTTGGATTTGTCCTTATTTTAAAATTATGTAAATATGACCTTTGAGAGTTAAAAGACGGGCAAAACATTTTTGTGTTTGTTAATTAAAACACCATTGAAAAGTTATTATTAAGAGTATAACTATTATGTGTTCAATATACTATATGTTTGTCAATTATTACTAGACCTACATTGATTTATCAAAACTTCATATATGATCTATAACTCTAACAATATAAGATTGAAATAGCATTTATGTGACCAAAAGTTTGAAAACATTCGATAGAACCGAACTGACCATATCGACAAAGTTGGATTTTGATTAAAAAAAAAGAAAGCGAGCGAACCAAATCAATTTATGTACACCCTGTATATATTTAAAATTGAAATCAATTTGACCCAAAACATGTTTAGCAAAAGCAAATCTAAGAATATTGACATTATGTATATTTATTTAAAGTTAGCTTACTCTATCTATACATCTGTATGTGCGATATTGAATACGTTCATATCAAGAACCCTCCAACAGCAGGGTGGCTAAGGACTTGTTCTTGCGGGCACCAACTTAGACAGGAGGAACAAGTGATTCAAGAATTTCTTTCTCTAATGGATCAAATGTATTGATTACAATAGCAGAAGCTAATTTGCTTCTATCTGTTTCTTGGATAAGATAATTGAACATAAAATCATCTGAATTTGTACTTCTCAAAAAACTTGGTAAATCCCTCAGACGTATGTCTTTCATGCCCGGTATCCAATCCAAAGCCGTCTCCAAATAACCATTTGTTAAGTCAGTTGCATCTACAATTTCCCCAAGAACATAAAAAGAACAAAGGTTAAAACACAAACATATATAAAAATGGGCCATTTTAAAACAGGACAAATCAAACAGAGTATACCGTTTAAGTGGGAAGTATCCTTTTTCAGCAAGGTCGTGGTAATGCATGTAACCTAATAAACCACAAGCACATGGAGTCCAAAAGAAAACTTGAGGGATGCCCAATTCTTAAGCAGCAGCTAGAGTGAAGCTCATACATCCATCAGAAACGATGCACGAGACAGGTGGCACATTGGATGAACAAGTATTATTGAGCTTTGCAAGCAATTCCTTGAAAGGACCTAAACAAGTAGTGGTAGTGGATTTACCAAGAGAAACAATATCTTGAGTTGAATCGGCATCAGATGGTGGAAGGCCATCAGGAATGGTCTCGAATCGAAAAGATGGCAAGCCCTTGAGGGAATCAGGGCCGCGAGACTTAAGTAGACGCCTCTGATTGTATTCAGTGTTGACAAATGTGATGTGAAAACCTTTGTGATTAAGAATTTTGGCTAATTTTAACATCGGGTTAATGTGGCCTTGGGCAGGGTATGGTATGCAAACTGCATGAGGCTTGTCAAGTTCATGCGTGCTTCTAATGGAATCCATTTCTAAAAGGGGATAGCATATTGGTCTGGTTAAGAATGTGAGTGAGATTAACTTGTAAGTTTAATGATAAACAAAATGAAGCATGAATAGCAGAAAATGTTATATAGTAAATGGTACCTTACCTACCTATAAATGGGGACTATGTATTCCCAATGAATTTTAGAATGTTTTCACATTTGAGAAAGAAAAGGAACATTGATTCCAAAAGAGAGCTATTAAGCTAAGTTTTGAGTAATTATCTCAAATCAAAGAAAAAAGTTGTTTTTAAAAATATATGAGCTAAGTATATTTTGGAAGAAGTATTGAGCACCGATATGGGGATGCGAGTTCATGATAACTCAAGTCTCCATAAACCATGTAGTCATTATGAGTATTAATGAGTAATACTTTTTAGATGATCATATAAGTTAAGCTAGTGGATCCACTAAGTTAAGTAGTGCTATATGACGGCAAAGTATAGGACAGTCTGGCAACATGATAGTAAACACGTTGTACAACCACTTAGGCTTATAGTGGTGGTTGTCGGTTAGAGAAACTCTCACAACAATAATTGCATGGTTCCTCAAGGGATTCTGCTTAGTATGGATGGGGGTATGAGACTTCATTCATGCATTGCACAAGTAGACTTTGAGAGGGAGCATTGTATTTCTTTTATGATATTATGATTATGAGTTGTTTTTACTTTTATAAAGCCTTCGATATATTACATGTGTATTGTCGCTTTATATTGAGTTGAGTACCCAGAGTCGAGTATCATATCTTTAAGTTGAGTATCTTATCCTTGAGTACTTTTGAGTTGAGTAAGTTGAGTAGTTTTGAGTATCCTGGAGTATTTCTTGAGTTGAGTAAGTATGAAAAAAGGTAAGTATGTTTCCATTTTTTTTATCAAGTTCAAGCTTATGTTATGTTATAGAATTCCTCTCACATGCTCGTAAATTTCACGTACTAAGCCATTTGGCCTGCATCTTCTCATGATGCAGACACGTGTATTCAGGATCATCAATAGGAGCTTCGTTGATACATCCGAGAGTTCGAGTTAGCTATGGTGAGCCTCCTTGCTTCCGGAGGATTTCATTTACTTTTCAGTTTAGTCAGGATGTCGTGGGTCTTGTACCGACTTCCATCTTTATCGGTTAGAGACTTCATAAATAGTCAATATAGTTGAGAAGTCTGTATTATTCATTTATTTTATTAAATGTTTTAGAGACTTAAGTTGGCTATTTTGGGGTGAGTTGAATATATTTTATTATTCAGAATTTTATTTTGAGTTAAAGTTTGTATTTAAGTTGTAAGAACTTTTATTTCAGTTTTTAAGCTTTTGCATGCTTAAGGTAGTCTTCCGCTTGTAGTCAACCATGATGAGGGTTCGCTTGGGGACCAACAATGGTTCTTGAGTGTCGGCCACTTTCAGGGTGTAGACTCGGATCGTGACACTCTTGTCTTTGATTTTCAAGGCGGCAGTGAAGTCCTTTAAAAGGATGAGAAAAATGAAAGAGACAGGATTAAAAAAGTTGAAAAAAGTGACATGATATAAAACATCTTTGATGATGCAAATTTAGGGAACATTGTAAATGTTAGACGCTAGAAGTGTTGATTATTTTGAAGATTGCCAAAGTACGTAGAATAGGTTATGCTGCTAACGTGATAGGCTGTGCTAACGCGATACAAAAGGAGTTTAAACCAAGTCGACGACGGAATAAGTTTCAATAGAGTTTTTCTTATTTAAGAAAAATAATATTTTCTTTTCTAATTAAGGAAAGCGTGTTTTCTTAATTAATAAGGAAATTTACTAGAAGAATTTTTCTGTCCAAGTCAAGTGCAACTAGGAGTTCTAAGTGAAGAGGGACTTCGAATTTTGAGGCGACAGTGATGAAAAAGTCCAACTCGAGTTTGGTTTGAAGACAAGGAAGTTCGAGTTGAAGTTACGGTAAATACTATTTTCTACTTGTTTAAGGTAATAGTTTGAGGAAAATTGGAAAATTGCGTACAAAAGGAATTTTTTTTTTCTTAAGCTAATTAAGGAAAATTACATACGAAGTTTTTTTTCAACGCAAAGTGACAAGTAGGAGTTCAAGTTGAGTTCAACAAGGATTTTAGAGGCAAAGACAAAGTTGAATTAAACAAGGACTTGCTGAATTTCTGATCTATAATTAGGGAGCTATTTTCATCAGAAAGGATTGCGCACTTACATAAAGAGAAAATCAAAATACTATCAAGAGGTTTGAAAGAGTTTTGATATTAACTTGGGGAGTGTTGCGAGTTAAGTGAGAAGTTGTAAGATTGTATTCAAGAGTCTTGTTTACAATCTGAGTTTTGTGAGTAGGAGTTGTTCGACAAGTTGTAGAACTTGAAGAACATTAGAAGATATAAAACCGGAGAGTTTTGTGTCTTTAGGTAGCTAGAAATTAGAGTTTATAATTTCATAGGTTACAGAGGTCGTAATCGTTGTATTGTTTGAACGTCTATAAATAATACAAAGTGTTGTGCGAATTATTTATCGTTAAGTTTCAAACAAACAGAAACACGTTGTTTGTACGTGTTCCTTTGAAGAATTTAGGAGGGTAGAATTCCAACAATTGGTATCAGAGCAGGTTATCTTTGGAGAGTCTAATAACTCAAGATAAGATCATTATGAATTCTGCACCTCCTCTTGGGCATGGTCAAGGTCAACACATCAACATATCACCATTATTTAATGGAGAATACTACTCTTGGTGGAAGACAAGGATGGAAGACTTCATTCAAGCTGAAGATTACGAACTATGGGTTAGAATTATTAATGGACCATTAACTCCTACTATTATTGATAGTAAAGGGAATAAGATACTAAACCTACACAAAAATACAGAGAAGCTGACTACAAGATGCTAGGGAAGAATGCAAAATCTAAGTGCATTCTCGTATGTGGACTAGGACCTGATGAGTTTAACCGCATCTCTCGTTGTACCTCTGCAGAACAAATATGGGAAACTTTACAAAACGCTCACGAATGTACAACTCAAGGTCATAAATTCAGAATTACCAGGCTTTGTTCTGAATATGAAGCCTTCAAGATGAAATCCGGAGAATCAATTCAAGATATGATCACTAGATTTACCACTGTTGTAAACGAGTTAATATCCTTGGGCAAAGTATACATCACTGAGGAACAGGTAGGCAAAGTACTAAGAACTCTGCCTAGATCATGGGAAATAAAAGTTACTGCAATCAGAGAAGCCAAGGATCTAACCAATATGACTTTGGATGAATTAGTAGGAAATCTCAAAACTTATGAGATGAATGTTGACAAAAGAGGTGAAGGAAACAAAGAGAAAAATCTTGGATTTAAAGCAACTGAAAGTGATGAATCAGATATGGATGATGATGAATTGGCACTGATAAGGAGAAACTGTAAGAAATTTTTCAAAGGGGCTTAAATTCTGGAAAAAAAAAAGGTAACACACACTAAAGAAAAGAATACAGAGAAACCACAAAGTGAAGGATGCTTCAAGTGTGGAAAAATTGATCATCAAATTAAGAATTGTCCTATGTGGGAGGTAGAATGGAGAAAGAAAGAGCTGAAAAGGAGAAGAGAGAACTTTTACACAAAAGAAAAAATAAAGAGAAGGAGCAAGCAATATATGCTGCATGGGGAACAGATTCAGTGAGGTATGACAAAGATGATGAGGACCTCGCGTTGATGGCCATAGAAGAATCAGAAATTGAACCTGAATTAGACTCTAAAGGAATGGAGGTAATTTTTTTTTATTTAAAAGATAAAGTAGTAAAGTTCTCTAAGAAAAAGCTATCCTTCTTATTACTCACTTCCATAGATACAATTCAAGAACTAGTTAAAATCAAGAATCAATTGCTTGCTTCCATGACTAGTTTAAAGTTTGAGTATATTGATCTTGAAAAAGTTAATTCTGATCTCAAGAAAGAAAATCAACTCCTAAAGGAACAGGTACAACAACTTGATTCCTGCACTTTGGCTTTGAAATCTGAAATTTTGAAACAATGTGTTACTGGAAATGAAAAAAAAAAAATTAGTGATGACCAAATCAGATGTGACCAAGATCTAATGAGGTTAAACAATGAACTATCTTTTGAAAGGGAAAATTCTAGGAGAATAAATCTTGAATTTTCTAGGATAAAAACTGATCTGGAAAGAGCTAATAAATGGACAAAGTCTTCCATGATAGTAACAAATCTAGGTAACAATACTCGGAACATAAGAACTGGAATAGGGTATGAACAAACTATGATTGGAAATCCTTTGTTATGTATTATTTGTGGTAACTCAAGCCACTCTAAGGAAAATTGTTCGAAATACATATTTACTGCAGAAAATAAAGCAAGAGGAACTTATAAAACTGTTCAAAGGATAAGGTATACTCCAAAGAAAACTAATTTGCCCAAGTGGGCTCATAGAGATCTTATTCATCTTTTTTATCAATACAATGCACCCAAGCTAGTTTGGGTTCCTAAATCTAACCTTTGAATTTGCAGGAAAAGTGAGAGGAAGCAGGCAACATTCACCAATGAACATGTTTCTTCAGATGCATGATTGAAACTAGAAGAAATTCCTCTCACTTGAGGAAAAAAAAAAGAGGAATGGATACACTTGAACAAAGTTCACTTGTTAGGCTCAACTTAGGTGCATCTAGTAAGGGAGAATCGATGGGAGACTCATCTGTTTGAACCTAGTTCTTCTATTGGAAACCATATAAACTGGGAGTTAGGATTGATGTCCAAAAGTATTATTATAGTTGGTGATGCACCTGATAGGACCACGCCCAGGGAACAGATTGAGAGAACATGTTCCTCTACAAATAATGTTCAAGTTTTCTTGAAATTGATATAAAAAGATTGAGCTTGCATAGACGAATGCTACCTCTGAAATTGAGAAGGCTGCTAATTTTGTTAATCCAAAAGATATCTTTTTGCTGCTGAAAAAATCACTTTTATTTATCCTCTCATGCCCGATCTTTAGATATTACCTAGCCACTCTAACCTTTGACTTCCATTTTTTTTTCTCATCACAAGTGCTTGATTCTATCTTTAATTCTGATTACATTTGTGGTGTATATGCTTTTTGATTAACGCTAATGTTTGGTTTGAGTTTCTGGCTCATGTTTATCTCCTATGATTGTGCAAATGCTTTGCTATAGCTAACTGAGTTCTTGATTTTTAAGTGTTTGTGTAGGTGATAGCCCTAGTGGCCATGAGTATCGAATTTGTTTATCTTAGTGTGGTGTATGCCTTCACAGTGTTTTATGATGTCAAAAGGGGGAAGTGCATACTTGTGTAATATTTATAACCCAATTGGTCTAACTTGATCCTCTAATGTGTTTGTTTTGTGTATTGAGTTTTAAGAAACTGACACAATACAGATTGATCTATTCACACAAGAAGCAATGGTTTGTCATCATCAAAAAGGGAGAATTTGTTAGGTACACATGAATATGTATATTTTAAAGAATGACAAAAATTGCATCATGGAACAATTTTAGCAGACGTGATCTGTGTTTAAGAAGATCACTGGTAAGAAGTCATCTGCCAAGAAACGGGAAGCAAGGCTGCTGATGATAAATGTTAGTACGCTTAATGCAATGTCATACAGTGTAATGCAATGCTATACAGTGTAGCTACAAAGAATTGAATAGTTTGGCATACGTTCAATGAAATGCAACACAGTGTAGCTACAAAGGCGTGAATAGTTTGGCATCATTCAAAAAGAGGGAATTTGTCGGACGCTAAAAGTGTTGATTATTTTGAAGATTGCCAAAGTACGTAGAATAGGTTGTGCTGCTAACGTGATAGGCTGTGCTAAAGTGATACAAAAAGAGTTTAAACCAAGTCGACGACGGAATAAGTTTCAATAGAGTTTTTCTTATTTAAGGAAAATAATATTTTCTTTTCTAATTAAGGAAAGCGTGTTTTCTTAATTAATAAGGAAATTTTCTAGAAGGATTTTTGTATCCAAGTCAAGTGCAACTAGGAGTTCTACGTGAAGAGTGACTTCGAATTTTGAGGCGGCAGTGATGAAGAAGTCCAAGTCGAGTTTGGTTTGAAGACAAGGATGTTCGAGTTGAAGTTACGGCGAAAACTATTTCGTACTTGTTTAAGGTAATAGTTTGAGGAGAATTGGAAAATTGCGTACAAAAGGAAAACTGTTTTCCTAAGCTAATTAAGGAAAATTACATACGAAGTTCGCAAAGTGACAAGAAGGAGTTCAAGTTGAGTTCAACAAGGATTTGTAGAGGCAAAGACAAACTTAAATCAAACAAGGACTTGCTGAATTTCTGATCTATAAATAGGGAGCTATTTTCATCAGAAAGGATTGCGCACTTACATAGAGAGAAAATCAAAACACTATCAAGAGGTTTGAAAGAGTTTGATATTAACTCGGGGAGTGTTGCGAGTTAAGTGAGAAGTTGTAAGATTGTATTCAAGAGTCTTGTTTACAATCTGAGTTTTGTGAGTAGGAGTTATTCGACAAGTTGTAGAACTTGAAGAACATTAGAAGATGTAAAACCGGGTTTTTTTGTGTCTTTGGGTAGTTAGAAATTAGAGTTTATAATTTCTTAGCTAGGAACTAGAGTTTATAATTCCATAGGTTACAGAGGTTGTAATCTTTGTATTGTTTGAACGTCTATAAATAATACAAAGTGTTGTGCGAATTATTTATCGTTAAGTTCCAAACAAAATAAACACGTTGTGTGCGTGTTCCTTTGAAGAATTATGGAGGGTAGAATTTCAACAGTAAATGAACTTGGTTCACATCTAACAATTATAAATGCACCTGCAACATGAGTTACTGTACTAACCTATGGTCTTGGATATAGGGGGAATAATAGAGCAATCAGGACACTTAGAGTATGGTACACCTTCGGAGAAACTTCGTTGTATGAACCTTGTCCTTGTTATTAATTGGAAGTTATTGAAAATTGATAGGGGTTGTTACTCAGCTAGAGATTCGTTTGATCTGAGAGAATATGATGATGCAAGCATACTCATGAAGGCCTTGAATATGAAGAACTTGAGAAAAATCAGTTAAAGTATGGTCTTATCGAAACAAGCTGATGCATTATCATGATTTCTTTTAATAATTGACTAGTAAACTAATAATCTTATGCTTCAGTAATTATACAATGAATATCTGCTAACTCAGTCTCGTACTGTAATAGGTACACACTCCAAGCACATCTCAAACAATGTTTAGAAGGTCTGCGGATATTATCCCTACTCTTTTACTAACATCATTAAATAAATCATGGAGGAACACAAAAAAGGGAACCCGTATGATTAATACTATTGAGGTATGTGCCATCCTTTTTCAATGCATGAATTTCCTGAGTTTGGGTCAAAGATAAGTGATTTTAATCGGCGTGAATTTCTTTCATACAAAAGAAAAATAAGAGATTTGATCCTATTACTCAAATTCATCTACGTAAAATAAAACGAACACAGTAATAAAGTAGATCTATTTCAAAATAACAAAAATCTGTTTAAAGAAGAAGTTGCAAATAAGTATTATATAAATTTCAACCTCTAAGGGTCTGTTTGGAAAGCCACATCGTAATTAGAATTGACGTAGTTACTAGGGTAATAATTACTGTCTAGTAATTACATTGACCTGCTTGGTTGCCACAAAGTAATTACACATGTTCTGTTTGGATACACAATTGCAATTATAAAATTATATTAAATTTTTAAAATTAAAATTAATTGTTTAAAATTTATACTAGACAAATAAGAAACTTTATAAATGACATTTAATTAAATATTTAAGATATATATTCTTTTTTGAAAATATATTAATTAATAAACATATTTTATTTAACTAATATTATGAAAAAATAATTGATTTATATTTTTTCAAATTAGTATATTTCAATTGAATTGATCGTAAAAACTAAAAGTATGAAGTTTCTACGAACATCGTGAAATGCATGTTTGATAAAAAGATTAATAGTATATAAATAAAATGTCATAAGTTATTAAATGTTTGACAAAAAATAATCTATTAAGTCTAATTAAAAAATGATGTGCAATGTGAATTCAATACTACTAAAACAAATGAAACTGAAAATATAACATAAGTTATAAATTAAAAACAAAAAATTTAACATAATACTCTTATAGCAAATTTCTACATACATAAATATGATTCATTTTTATTTTTTTCTTAAACAAGAAATCGTAAGTCTATAACCTTACTTAACAATAAATTCTATTTTAATTTTAAAATTAAAATACGAAAAAAATTATGAGAAAATAAGGATGACATAAAGAAATAGATAATACAAAAAAATTGCATAGAATCACGTAAAGTAAGGTTGAGAACAAGAAGAAAATGAAATCTAATAATAAAAAATAAAAAAAATAAACTTTTACAAATCTTTAGAATAATAAATGTCACGCCACGAGCTTACACCCCGAACGTGGCTGGTACTCGAAGACCATCGTTGGTCCCCAAGCGAACCCTTGGCCTAACTTACTTAATTCAGCAGAAGACTCTAAGCATTATTACAATGATCAATGCACTTACTCAAATAACTTAATAATAAAATTTGGAATGTTAAAAGAATCAATATTCAACTTAGCCAAAATGGCAATACAAGTCTTTAACATAGAATGATAATGTAAAGACTAATGAACTACGAATTTTCTATCTATAAAGCCTCTAATACAAAGAGGGATGTTGGGACAAGACCCCCAATCATCCTAGTACTGAAATTCTGAAAGCAAAATAAAAGGAGTCCTCCGGAAAGCAAAGAGGCTCAACAACAGACTCTGAGAGATCAAGATGGATCAACGAGGCGTTGTATGTTAATCCTAGTTACCTGTGTCTGCATCATAAGACGATACATGCCAACTGAAATTAGTACATTGAATGTACAAGTATGCGAGTTGGAAAGCTAACAATCATAGGCTTGACAAAGGTTTTGAAAGAAACACTTACCTATCTCTTCTCAACTCATGAATACTGAACTAAACTCATTTCATTATAAAGCAGTTTAAAGCAGATGCAATATAAAGAAAAACTTGTTTATATACGTGATGTCAACTCTGTGTATATAAAAGGATACAACATAACTCTGAATGTATGTAAAAATACAATAAACTGATGTATATAAAAATACTATAACTTCTGTGGGAGATTTTCTAACCAACAACCATCAGTATGAGCCTAAGTGATGGTACAACGTTTTACCTCACATTGCCAAGGACCATTTTATACCTTGTCATCGGTATAGAACCTGAACTCACTAAGTGAATCCACTAGTCTATGCTAAAAAACACTAAGGAATCATCTAAAAAGTATGATCCTTTTTGCCCATGATGACTACATGGTGTATGGGGGCTTGAGTTAATATGAACTCGCGTCCCCATATCGGTGCTCAATACTACTCCCAAAATATAGTTAGCTCATATGTGTTTAAAACAACTTCTTCTCTGGTTTGAGATAATTGTTCAAAACTTAGCTTTAAAGCTCTCTTGGAAATCATAGTTTTCTCTTTACTAAAAAACTAGCTCAATGGCTCTTTTGGAAATCTCAGTTTCCCTGTGAAAACATTTACAAACTTCTTAGGGAATACTTAGTTCCCTTATAAACTTTTGAGAAATGAAATCAACTCTTTACTCTCTACTTGACTTGAAATTGGAGTCTTAAAAATAAAGCTAAAACATATGTAAATGATCCTTGAAGACTTTGATGAACTTCACTTTACTTGGATTGACTCTTAGCTTTACTTGAATTTACTCTTAACTTTCCTTGAATTTCAATTATGGATTCAAGGATTATGATTTGTGATAGGAAAGGTATCTTGATGTTTAGGAATCATTTTAAATAGCTAAACTTGAGAAAAGTTACGAAATCACCGTCTTGAAACAAGTCCGCGACACGGAGATGTTCCTAAATAATTATTCGCGAAATTTAATTTTAAGACAGTGTAGTCAACGTCTTCACCGTGACGCGGAGGAAAATATTATTCACTAGGGGAACAAGTCCGCGACGCGGACTTGTTTCATGAACCTTCCTCGACTTTTTCCTTCTTCGTTTTCAGCCCCAATTCTCCTAACTCGACTATTTTCCCCAGATTCGTTTTAAATCCCAATGCCCAGCATGTATACTCAAAACTTACTCAAAGCAACTCTAAAACTCAATGTAAGGATCTCATAAACTTCTCAATTCATCCTAATTCAATAACAACATTCGAATTCAAGAATATATGTCAAGAACATCGATTTTTCAAATCTTTTAGGATGAATTTCACTGAATTAAACGTGTTTGGCGTGTGGTTGAAAAACCCAATGCTATGAGAGACTCAGATACCTTGTGGGATCAAATCCTTGAAGAAATCCAAGTCAAATACTTTCAAAATGATGAATCTTGCGTTTCCTCTTCTCTTTTATCTTGCATTCTTTCTCCAAAAACCCTAACTCTATTTTTCAAAAGCGTAAACTGAACCCATGTTGACACCCAATTTTGACCCTCCCCAGTAAGAATTTTAATTCATGAGCTTCTTAAATTCTCAAACAATTTAAAATAATTAGTTTTTAAATTTAAGAAAAAATATAAAGTTTGCGTTATTTTGAATAATTTTTGCCATTTCTTATAGTTTTTAGATAATATATATATCTTACATAATTATGTATATAATTAGTATATTTTATGATTATTCAAAAACCATCTCAAAAATATTTTAAATTTAGTAAGTAGTCTTTTAAATTAGTTTAGTTTAAATTATGGTTATATTTTTGAATCACTAAGTTTACGATTAAATTAATTATTTTTTGTTAAGATTAAGAAGCTCGTTGATTAATTAATATTAATTTGTCTTATTTAAGGTTTAGCCAAATTTATTAATGTAACACAATTTGACTATTTCTTAAATTTAACCCATCTTAGATTTCCAACTTAACTCAATTTTGAGAAAATTTGGGCCAAGATTCAATTTTCAGCCAAGCCCAATACAATTCCCAGCCCACTAATTTTTCAACATCCACTTTTGAGAGGTTTTGAATTTTGAAATTTTGAATTTTGAAATTTGAAATTTGAAATTTTGAATTTTGAATTTTGAAATTTGAAATTTGAAATTTTGAAATTTTGAATTTTGAATTTTGAATTTTGAATTTTGAATTTTGAATTTTGAAATTTTGAATTTTGAAATTTTGAATTTTGAATTTTGAATTTTGAATTTTGAATTTTGAATTTTGAAATTTGAATTTTGAATTTTGAATTTTGAAATTCAAATTTCATCCCAAAATCCATTCCTCCCCCCCCCCAACCCCCAAATCTACCATAAAAATTTCCTATAAATACCTTCTTTGTTTCTTCTTCTTCCTCATTCATGATTCAATTCAAGAATTCAAGAATTCATTTCAATTCATGATTCAATTCAAGAATTCAATTCAATTCATTTTTCAATTCAATATTCAATATTCAAAATTCAATATTCATTATTCATTATTGATTATTGATTATTCATGATATATTTTTCATTGATATAGAAAAAAAAAAGAAGGGGAAAAGGGTGAAAAGGGAGTTAAAGAAAAAATAAAAATAAAATTTGAACATTCATAGTAGTTCAAGCAAAAAAAAAAAAAAAAAAAAAAAGGCAAAGAATACATAGATTAAATACATCCAAGTTGTGTTCGGATAAAAAATATTGCCTATAATTCCCGGTCGTCGTCTGAATTCGAGTCGCGTGGTGAAGACAAGTTCCTTGCTCGTACCGTCTCTAGTTCGCTGCTCCGGAGAAGGTGATATTCTTGTTCCTACCTCTCATTTTTTTGAATAAATTATGATGTTGTTTGTGTCATCCGATTTTTATTTATTTTTATTATTTTTTGCATGATCCTCTTTGAGTCCATGACAGACTTATCTCCCTCGTATATCCGAGTCGTCCAGCCCCTCCAATTGGTGTACAGATCGAAAATCGATATACAGGGACGAAGCAGGAAAAAACATCCGAAATGCTGCTCGTATACAGCGATATACATAAAATGTATACTCTGGTTTTTTCAAAGGGAAATAGGCCCAAAGCCTTAACAATTTCCAGCAGTGTATTTGTTGAAATTGGGCCCAGATCCATTTTGGGTCACTTTAGATTTAGGACAGGTCATAAAATTTGGGCTCAAGGCCCAACTTTAATATTTTTCTCCTTTACTCTTATTGATATTATTTTGCCTAGCTATGTTTATCCTATTATTTTAATTTAATTAAATTACCAAAGTTGTCATTTCTCTTATATTTTAAAATATATACATATATAATAAGTAAAATATTTTTTTTGCACAAGTTATTTAGCTATAGTCAATATTTGGTTTCATTAACCTCTTTATGTCCCTACCCCTTTTTAAATGATATCATTCTTTTGCTTTTTCCTAAAATAAATAAATAAATAAATAAAATATACATATAATTAGAAAATAATAGTAAATAAGTAAATAAAAAAGTTTAAATTCACTTAAATTAGTCAATATTCAAAAATTAAATGAAAAAGTCATTTTTAGTCAAATCGCCGGTCAACCGCGAGTTAGCGGGCATTCCGAGGGCCTAACACCTTCTCGGAATGTACATTGAACTTCGAACCCTTTTCAATTGATTTTTATCTGTTTTAAATCTTTTGAAAAATAATTGTAAGTGGCGACTCTGTTAATTTGGAAAGTCGATTTTTCTTAAATCATAAGATTAATTGATTTTTCAAAACTTAGTCATTCATTTTTTAAAAATATATATTTATTATATTTTTTTTAATAAAACAGAAATGACGACTCCGTTGGGGATTAATTAAGTTCTAACCAAAAGAATTTGACTATTTTGACTAATTGTTATTATTAAATTGCTTATATGCGATTAATTTGTTTAAATTATAAACTGACATTGCATTCATGGCATCCTCCAATATGTATGTATAGTATATTAAAGGACGATTTGCGGAACCGCAGCCGGACTTTTTTATACTCACCTTCTTCCGGAATTGGTGGCAATTTATTGGTTCGTCATGCGTCCAATGGTTGTCGCGAGTTCCAGCCCAAATTGTCCGTTTGGGTTCCCGGTCTTTTCAAAAGCCACTCCTAGTCAACTAGCGTAGAGCCGAGCCAAAATCCCGAATTTAGGAGCATTTGAACTAGGACGACCCAACACCCAAGGAGTGTTGGGCCATTAGATAGATCACCTTGAGTCCAAAAGGGCTTACGGCCTGAACGGGTGATCATATTTATTTGTTTAAATTTGAAGGATGTATACATCATCTGTAGAAATCATTGTCCTCGGGATTGGAAGTACATTGTAGCTTATTCTAGTCAAAGAAAGAGCTCACAAGTTACTAGTCTAAGACGTGGGAACCCAGAGAGGAGAAGAAATGAAGAGGGAAGGACCTTCTATGGAAGCATAGTTCAGAATTGTACCCCAACGTGGGACTGATTATTTTGTATCCCGTTTTCCCCAATTATGTATTCCCATTTAAGTTTTATTCATAAATTTGTATAAATTTGGGTTTTGGGACAATGTGATGTTTCAAATGACATATACATCCTTCAAATCGTTAGGCCTACCCTTGGCATAAAAGGGTCACATATCTGTTTAGAACGCGCAATAACTGTTTATGTGTTATAATTGTTTGTATGATTATGTTGCTTCATTTGGAGATATTCTAGCCTACTCATTCTCGAAAAATATTTTCTAGAACTCCTTAAGCATAAATATCAAATCACTATCGAAAGTACGTCCAAATACTCTTCGAGTCTTTAGTCTCCCAATAAATTCGAACTTTATTTTTCAAAAAGTACTCTCTCATATCAAAAAAAAAAAGATTCAAGAATGGGTCGAACTACGTAGGACCTGAATTCTCTTTTATGAGATACGTAGGCAGCCTTCCAAGGTTCGGTCCCCATTTTGAGAAAATTTTATCTTTCCCAACACTTATAAAGAAAGTAGAGTTACATTTCAATAAAAAATCAGAAGTACGACAATTTACTTTGTCCCGACTTAAGTCGATATTTTTGACTCATTAGTCCTAAAATAATATAGACAAATTTCTGTCTATTTAGTCATCTTTCTATATACGTGGGCTAATTTATCTTCAAATGAAGCGACTCTTATGTGTTTACAATAATATGTGTGATATTTTGTATTAACTATCATCGACACAGACTAACACATCTTGCCTTTGAGTTATTTTTCTTTGTCAGGTATCTTGAACTGATCTGTGTTGATTAAGCTGGCAGATCATCCTTAATTCACCAGATCAAAAGGTCCCGCAGATTCCTTCCCTGGGCAAAATTTTGACAAAGGAAAGACGATTATGGAAGATAATAGCGAGGAAGTAGGTCTTACTGATGTTGTGGTGGCTCAACCCACCATAGCGGACCAGAACGAATTGATTTTGCAATTGATGCAGCAAATTGCAGAAATGAGAATGGAAATGCAAAGGAGACAGGATCTGCCTCCTCCGGGTTTTGCTGCTAATGTTGCAGAGGGAAGGCCTTCTATCTACTTCCCGTCCTCGAACATGGATCCATCTCAAGGCGTGCCGCTTGCTCAGAATCCCCCGCTATAGATCCAATTACCCAAAACCCGCAATATGCTCCCGCCTCTTACCAAACTCCACCACCTCCTCAGAATAACCACCCCCAAATGCCCTCTCATTTTCAAAATACCAAACCAAAATCCGCTCCACCACCGCAAAACCAAAGTCAAAATCTCAATCAGAACACTTTTAATCCTCAGACATCTCACCATCAGTTAAATCAGAACACCAATCCTCAGACTTACCCCAAAATTACCAAGCTGCTCAAAACGCCCAGAGTCCTTCCATAGCTCCACCCTTGCCTAAAAAAACCGCTTTCTAAATCCCTGTCCATGCTGAGCACAACGTGCACAGTTCTGAGTTGGACCACTATGAGGAACAGGAAAGAGAGTGGAGGGCGAAGGAAGAAGCAAAAGTAGACATAAAAGAGGAGATCAAGAAGGCTATGAAAGAGCTTCAATGCGTCCCCGATACCGCCGGACTTAACTATGAAGATTTGTGCATTCACCCGAGTCTGGACCTTCCAGAAGGGTTCAAGATCCCGAAGTTTGACACCTTCGGAGGAGTAGGCAACCCTATGGCTCATCTTAGAGCTTACTGTGACCAGCTCGTGGGAGTTGGAAGGGACGAGGCTTTGCTGATGCGGCTTTTCAGCCGAAGTTGTGCGGGGAGGCTCTAGAGTGGTTCACCTCCCATGAAACCGACAATGGCCTAGTTGGAACGCTCTGGCAAAGGATTTTATCGATCGATTTGCATATAACGTCGAAATCATTCCCGACCGTTATTCTTTGGAGAAGATGAAGCCGAAAGCCACCGAGAGTTATAGAGAGTTTGCTTATCGATGGAGAAAAGAAGCTGCAAGGGTCCGACCGCCCATGTCTGAAAAAGAAATTGTTGAAGTATTTGTGCGGGTGCAAGAGCCCGAATATTATGATCGAATCATGTTGCTCGTGGGAGCAAAATTTGCTGAGATAGTCAAAGTTGGTGAGACTATTGAAGATGGTTTGAAAACGGGAAAGATAACCCGTGTTGCTGCATCGCCCGGATCAACGGGCACATTGAAGAAGAAAAGAGAAGAGATAGCTGTCGTATCATATGGGGGAAAGAAAAATCTCAGAAACTCGTCATATTCCCAAGGTCGTTCTCGACCCTCTCAAACCTCCTACCAAGCTTGCTACACGCAAGCTAGTCATCCAAATGATCCTCCAGTTTATCAAAATGTTGCCCCCTCTTATCCGAATATCCAAGCTCCAGTATACCAAAGTCCATCCCCAATTTACCAAAATTCATCTCCTGTTTATCCAAATTATCCTCCACATTACCAAATTTCATCTCCTTACCAGGGTGTGGCTCCCAACTGTGCTAACGTGCAGTCGAGCTACCGAGAACCCCCACTGCATATCAAGTCCAAGCTCCACCATATCAAAAAACCCCACCCGAATTGCCAAGCTCCATTGCTAAACTACCAAGCCAATTCATATCCCAAAGGTCAAGCTCCACGTCCGAACAACCGGGGTTATCAACAGATGCCTCCCCTACAAGGAAGTTATGATCCCCCTCGACCTCGGTTCGAGAAAAAACCTGCAAGGAATTTCACCGCGCTCGCGGAAAGTCGAACCAAGCTGTACGAGCGACTGGCTGTGGCCGATATATCCATCCTGTGGGGCCCAAGCCCGTGGATATTAATTCGAAATTCTATAGGCCAGATCAAAGATGTGCTTATCATTCCAACAGTGTTGGCATGATACTGAGGATTGTATCAACCTCAAGCACAAAATTCAGGATTTGATTGACCAAGAGGTAATCTCTCTCCAACCAGCGGCACCAAATGTCAACACCAACCCGTTGCCGAATCATGGAGGCGGCAATGTCAATATGATCGAGACAGACGACGACTGGCGTGGAACGAAAATGATTACTCCAATCGTTTATGATGACTTGGAAAAGGCTGTAGCTTCTTTGAGCATCAAAGAGAAGAAATAGCTCGTTATTTTGACACCCGCAAAGGCTGTTGCTTTGGTGCCATCAAAAACTCTCATCAAGCCTAAGTTCATTATTGAAACTGATGTCGCTCAAGGCATGACCAATCCGAAAGGTGTTACACTCCTAACGAGCTTGCTCTCGGAGGTCAAAAGAAGGACCAGGCTAAAAGGCCAATAAGCGAAGGAGAAGCGAAGGAGTTTTGGAGGAGAATGCAGCCGAAGGATTATTCTATCGTCAAACATTTGGAGAAGACTCCTGCCCAGATTTCTGTTTGGGCCCTGTTGATGAGTTCTCAATCACATAGGCAAGCTCTAATGAAAGCACTCGATTATACATATGTGCCCACGGGCACAAGCAGCGATAATGTGGCCGCCAAGATTCACCAGGTTATTCGAGGACATCGCATCAGCTTCTGTGACGACGAGTTGCCCTTTGAGGGTAAGTCTCATAACAAGGCGCTGCATATCGCTGTTATTTGTCGTGAAAAGGTTATCAATCGAGTCTTAGTGGATGATGGATCTGGTCTTAACATTTGTCCATTGTCGACGTTAAGGCAGTTGAAGTTTGACTTGGGGAAACTTGAGCAAAATCAAGTCAATGTGAGAGCCTTTGATGGGGTCCAAAGAAACACTTTGAGAGCGGTAAATCTGGTTATCCAAATGGGTCCGGCCGAGTTTAGTGCGCAGTTTCAAGTCTTAGATATCGATACCAGCTACAACCTTCTTTTGGAAAGGCCTTTCATTCATATGGTTGGAGCTGTGCCTTCTACTTTGCATCAGATGATGAAGCTCGTTTGGAGAAGCGAAGAGTTGGTTATTCATGGTGAAGGGAGTCACTCTGGTAGACAGACGCCTATTATCGATGAAGTGTCTCGAGGTACGGATTTCTACATGGTGGAGCTGGTGAATGCCACCGGTGAAGACTTGGCCCCACAGCCTCCTATGCTCGCCGTGTACAGGATGATAGCCACTGTGATGCTGCGGAATGGTTTTGAACCAGGTTTTGGATTGGGAAGAAATTCCAAGGAATTATTGATCCTGTTCCGGTCCCCGTCAAAGGAGCTAGATATGGTTTGGGGTACGTCCCCACAGATGATGATTTGAAGGTGAAGAAGAAGAATGATCAAGCATTGGCTAAACCAATCCCTCATTTATATCAATCATTTCCAGTCCGAGAGTATGCTGAACAAGACGACCTTGGGGAAGGAATCTGTGGCCTTTTTGAGGAGATCGACGCTGTTATTGAGGAAGAGGTAGAGCTAGCTGGTATCCGTGATGCTGAGCCTGGAGAGGTGCTGCAGAACTGGACCTCCACGCCGATCCTGATTCCCCGAACTTCTTGGTAGAAGGGCATCGTTTCATGCATATTTAAATCGGTGGTAGTCCGGAAGAGGCTCGAGACCCACCATTTTGCATTTTATTAATTGCTTGCATTTTAAAATTCCCTTGTGATGTTTGAAGAAGGCAATATGGCCCTTTGCCATAGCCAAAGTTTGCATTATTTCCTATTTTGAATGAAAGCCTTTTTTATTAAAATTTACTTATTTACTTATTTGCCATATTTTTACTTTTCTAACTTTGTCTATTTTCAGTAATATAAGTTTTAAACCTGCCAATGTCATGTCATGAGCTGAACGAGGTTGATGAATACGAAGAGGAAAATGAGGTACCGGAATATGTTATTGAAGAATTTCTGCAGTTTGAAAATTAGCATAAACCGAATTTAGAGGAAACTGAAACTATAAATCTGGGAACCAGGAGTGTGTCAAAGAGGCCAAAATCAGCGTTAATTTGAATGAAACTCAGAGGAGGGATCTAATTGATTTGCTCACTAAATACATTGATGTGTTCGTCTGGGAAGTCAGCGACATGCTAGGGCTGAGTACCAATGTTGTGTCTCACAAGTTGCCAATTAATCCAGGGTTTAGTCCGGTGAAGCAGAAAACTCGGAAATTCAAGCCTGAGCTGAGTCTAAATATTAAAGAGGAGATTACAAAGCAGATCGAGTCCCAACTTGGTTGGCCAATGTTGTTCCGATCGCCAAAAAAGATGGGAAAATTAGAATCTGTGTCGACTACAGGGATCTCAACAAGGCCAGCCCGAAGGATAATTTTCCATTGCCAAATATTCATATTTTGATCGATAATTGTGCTAAGCATGAAATGCAGTCATTTGTGGATTGTTATGCAGGTTATCATCAGATTCTGATGGACGAGAAGATGCAGAAAAAACAGCTTTTATTACATCTTGGGGTGTATATCATTACAGGGTGATGCCATTTGGCCTCAAGAATGCTGGTGCTACCTATATGAGGGCTATGACGACCATATTTCATGACATGATTCATAAGGAGATTGAGGTGTATGTGGATGACATCATAATCAAGTCCCGTGAAGTTCGGACCACTTGACACATTTAAAGAAATTCTTTGATCGTTTGCGTCGTTATAACTTGAAGTTAAATCCCGCCAAATGCGCTTTTGGAGTTCCAGCCGAAAAGTTGTTGCGATTTATAGTCAGCAAAAGGATATTGAGCTCGATCCTTCTAAGATTAAAGCAATTCAAGAATTACCTCCGCCGAAGACGAGAAAAGAGGTGATGAGTTTCTTAGGGAGGTTGAACTACATCAGTCGATTCATAGCTCAATCAACCGTGGTGTGTGAGCCTATCTTCAAGCTGTTGAAGAAAGACGCTCCGACAAAGTGGACTGAAGAATGTCAGATTATTTTTATGCTATCAAGAACTATTTGTCGAATTCGCCAGTATTGGTTCCTCCGCGAGAAGGGAGTCCTTTGTTGCTGTATTTTTCCGTATCAGATAGTGCATTCGGATGCGTACTCAGTCAACACGACGAGACAGGAAAGAAGGAAAGAGCTATCTATTATATAAGCAAGAAATTTACTCCATACGAGTCTCGTTACACTCTGTTGGAGAGAACGTATTGTGCTTTGACTTGGCTTGCTCAGAAGTTGAGGCATTATTTGTCTTCCTACACTACATATCTCATTTCCAGAATGGACCCGTTGAAGTATATCTTCCAGAAGGCGATGCCGACCAAAAAGTTAGTTAAATGGCAAATGCGGTTGAGTGAATTTGACATTGTGTATGTGACTCAAAAGGCGATAAAGGCACAGGCCTTGGCTGATCATCTTGCAGAAAATCCTGTTGATGAAGAGTATGAGCCGCTCAGGACTTATTTTCACGATGAAGAGGTATCCTTTGTGGGTGAAGATATTTCCGAAATGTATCCTGGCTGGAGATTATTCTTTGATGGAGCATCAAATTATCAAGGTAAAGGTATTGGAGCGGTCTTAGTGTCAAAATCTGGTCAACACTATCCCATGGCAGCTAAGCTCCGATTTAATTGCACGAACAACATGGCTGAGTATGAAGCTTGTATTTTCGGTTTAAAAATGGCCATTGACATGAGTGTCCACGAGTTATTGGTTATTGGAGATTCAGATTTATTGATTCACCAGGTTCAAGGAGAGTGGGCCGTGAAGAATCCAAAGATTATACCCTACGTGCAGTATGTACAGAAGTTATGCAAGAGATTTCGTAAGATCGAATTCAGACATACTCCTAGAATACAGAATGACTTGGCCGATGCTCTCGCCACCATTGCATCAATGCTCAAACATCCAGATACTGATTATATTGATCCTCTGGATATAGAGTTGAAAGAACATCCAGTCCATTGTTCCCATGCTGAAGCAGAACCAGACGGTTTGCCATGGTATTTTGATATAAAGAAATATTTGGAGTCCGGAAGTTATCCTGAAGATGCAACATCCAACCAAAAGAAGTCGATACGCTGTATGGCTCTCAATTTCTTTCTAAGTGGAGAAGTCCTTTATAGGAAGACTCCAGATTTGGGTCTTCTCAGATGTGTCGATGCTGTTGAAGCTGCAAAGCTTATTGAATAGATACATGCTGGACTTTGTGGTACGCACATGAATGGGCTCACTTTGGCAAAAAAAGTCCTTCGGTAGGATATTTCTGGATGACTATGGAAAATGATTGTTGCATGTTTGTGCAGAAATGTCATAAATGTCAAGTGCACGGTGACCTGATTCGAGTGCCGCCTCACGAACTCAATGTTATGAGTTCACCTTGGCCATTTGTAGCTTGGGGCATGGATGTCATAGGTCCGATAGAGCCAGCCGCTTCTAATGGTCACAGAATTATTTTGGTTGCCATTGACTACTTCACCAAGTGGGTGGAAGCAGCTTCTTACAAGTCGGTAACCAAGAAAGTTGTAGCTGATTTTGTTCGCAACAATCTGATATGTAGATTTGGAGTGCCAAAATCCATCATTACTGACAACGGCGCAAATCTCAATAGTCACTTGATGAGAGATATATGTGAGCAGTTTAAGATTACTCACCGAAATTCAATCGCTTATCGTCCTCAAATGAATGGAGCTGTAGAGGCTGCCAATAAGAATATCAAGAAGATTCTGAGAAAAATGATTGACAATCACCGAGGTTGGCACGAGATGTTCTCATATGCTTTATTGGGTTATCGAACGACTGTCAGAACGTCGACTGGAGCTACTCCATACTTGTTAGTATATGGAACAGAAACAGTCATACCCGCCGAAGTTAAAATACCGTCTTTGAGAATTATCCAAGAAGCTGAGTTGAGTAATGCTGAATGGGTTAGCAAGAGAATTGATCAGTTAACTTTGATCGATGAGAAGAGAATGGTTGCCGTTTATCATGGCCAACTATATCGACAGAGAATGATTCGTGCTTTCCACAAGAGAGTAAGAGCCAGAATTTTTGAAATCGGTCAGTTGGTACTTAAGCGCATTTTTCCTCATCAAGATGAGTATAAAGAAAAATTCGCACCAAATTGGCAAGGACCCTACATGGTCCGCAAAGTATTATCTGGAGGTGCTTTGGTCTTGTCAGAGATGGATGGCACCACGTGGCCAAAACCGATCAACTCAGACGCTGTCAAGAGATACTACGTGTGAAGTTTCAGTTTGCATTTCTGTCATTTCCTTGTAATTATTTTATTTTGCTTGTATTTGCTTTGTTTAAATATTATCCCTCTTGTGATGAACTACGTCTGACCTGAATTCTCAAGAATGAGATACGTAGGCGGCCTATGTCGGCCTCGGTCACCTTATTTATTCCTTTTAATATTTTTTTGTATTGAACTACGTTCGACCTGAATTCTCAAGAATGAGATACGTAGGCGGCCTATGTCGGCCTCGGTCGGTTTTCTTTGTAATTCCTTATTTTTCACTAACCTTTGAGGGGGAACTACGTTTGACCTGATTCCTGCCTCAACGGGATACGTAGGCGCCACAAGGGTTCGATCATATTTCCCGTAAGATTTCTTTTTACAGTAGAAACTGTGACAAAATTTTTGAGAGGGTCTCAAAAATTCCTGAGAAGAAGATTTTTCCCAGCAAGTCAAAGTGGAGATACTTCGAGATTTGCAACTGGGACAGAATTTTCGAAAAGATCTCGAAAATGCCATTATTTACTTACCGATAGTTGAAGATAAGCCATAACTTGTAACTGGGACAGAAATTTTGAGAATAGCTTCAAAATTTCAACATGGTTTATCGACAGTATGGAGAGACTCTGAGTACTCCCCATCGAATAGTCAAATATACCTCCAAGCATCAGACTCAAAGAAGTTCGCTAAGCCTGACATGACATGACGCTTGACAGTGACCTTTTTCAAAATATTACTTCTCGAAATTTTATTTTCTTAAAAATATTTTTTTATGTTAATTGGTTTTGGCATAAAATATTTTGTCTTATCTATCAAGAGTTGGGAAATCAGGAAGATCAACCAGAGATAGCAGGACGAGGAGCAGACGATTGAAGAATCGACACAGATCAGTCCATTTTTAAAACTAACAATTTTTCTGTGGATGCAGGTTTATAGTTTTGCTTTGATATCAGCAGATTCCTCCGATCGATAAATATGGAGAAGTCAAGGGAGGAGGAAACTCTCCCAAAATCAATAGTTTTCCTGGATTGCAGGAATCATGTTATATCGCTTATGGCGGAGACTTGGGAATATGATTTGTTTATTTTAATCAATTTCCAACAACATGATGTTTGTAAGAAACGTCCAGCTAGATTTGAAGGTGAATCAAGCAAAAATCTCAAGGAAGAGTTTATGATTTCCGTAAAGGACGTCATTTGCATTATAATGTCAGATATGATATTATACATTACCCGGAAGGTTTATTTATTTTATTGTCGATCAAGACGATACATTATCCAGAGGGGTCATTTATATTGTTACCGATCAAGATGATATACTATCTGAAAGTCATTTTACCATTATCGTCAATTAAGACGACATGATTATCCAGAAGGCACCCAGAAGATCACTACGTTGCTCGACTTAAGCACTATCTTCATTTGGCACCAAGGATGACATCAAGAGCAATATTCATGCATCGCGGAGTATTATGCATCGCGAGTCAATATTCATGCCTCGCAGAAATTTATACATCGCAAGAAGATTTCATACCTCGCAGAAATTTATGCATCGCAAGAAGATTTCATACCTTGCGGAATTTATGCATTGCGGGAAGATATTCATGCCCCGCAGAAGATCATGCATCGAGAGTCAATATTCATGCATCGCGGAAGATCATGCATCGCGAGTCAATATTCATGCATCGCGGAAGATCATGCATCGCAAGTCAATATTCATGCATCGCGGAAGATCATGCATCGCGAGTCAATATTTATGCATCACAAGTTAATCGCGAGAAGATATTCATGCCTCGCGGAAAGTTATACATCGCAAGAAGATTTCATACCTTGCGGAATTTATGCATCGCAAGAAGATTTTATACCTTGCGGAATTCATGCATCGCGGAAGATCATGCATCGCGAGTCAATATTCACGCATCGCGGAAGATCATGCATCTTGAGTCAATATTCATGCATCGCGGAAGATCATGCATCGCGAGTTAATATTTATGCATCACAAGTTAATCGCGAGAAGATATTCATGCCTCGCAGAAAATTATACATCGCGAGAAAATTTCATACCTCGCAGAAATTTATGCATCGCAAGAAGATTTCATACCCTGCGGAATTTATGCATTGCGGAAAGATATTCATGCCCCGCAGAAGATCATGCATCGAGAGTCAATATTCATGCATCGCGGAAGATCATGCATCGCGAGTCAATATTCATGCATCGCGGAAGATCATGCATCGCGAGTCAATATTTATGCATCGCGAGAAGATATTCATGCCTCGCAGAAAATTTATACATCGCGGGAAGATACCCATGCCCCGCAAGGAATCATGCACTGCCAGAAAGGGAATCGGGCATCTGAAGAAAATATTCACCCATCGGCATCAACTGCATCATTTTATTTTTGATAAAAGTAAACATCAAGAAGAACATCAAAGACGACATCAAGATAAATATAAGCACACTGCATCTGTTTTTATTTATTTCAACATCAAATGAGGAATACATTGAAGATTGCATTACATAAGACATAAGCTCTATTTGCTTTACGTCAAACCGATCGAGTTGACGTCAAATGTCGAGGAGAACAATTAAGTGTCGACATGGTAAAAGACACTGTCTCTCTTTTTAATTGAGTTTTTATGCTGACGAGTTTTATCTCAGTCTTTGTTGAGAGCATCCGAAAGGATGAATTCTCCAAAAACAAACCACAGGTGCGGACGACATAAAAAAGGATGCAGCACAACATGGAACTTTTTCTTAGCAGCGGACTGGGATATAGTCCAAAAAGGAGTGTCAAACTCTTAGGACGCGAGCAGAGGAGCGACTTCCACCACAATCAAACCACACCCCTATCAGAAGGCATGTGGGTTTTTCTTTAGATTTTGTCAGTTTCGGTCTCGCATCCGGAAATTTTGGTCTACCGGAAGCAAGTTTCCAATCTGAGTGACAATGCGCCGAGAGCTTTGGAAATTATGTCCATGTGAGTTCTTAATTATGGGTGTGAAGTGCACCACATTCATGGCTAAGAGGTTACAAGCCTCATTTTCATACTCGTTTAATTTTGTCACTTGTCCAGAACCAAAGGTTATCTAACATAATAGATTCCCTTTTCAATCGATTGAGTCGAACTACAAACAGCCTAATTCCTATGGTTTAAGGATATGTAGGCGGGCTCGATGTTGAAAACTCGACTGTATTCTAACATTCCCTCTTAAATCTTATTCTCAAGCATCCCGATTCCATCATAACTCGGTATCGAGATGACTTTTGATTTCTTTCAAAATCGTGCGTCAAATCTAGCGTATCGAACTACGAGTGGCATGAATTCTCATATAGCCTGAGATATGTAGAAAACCCATTTTCAGGGCTCAGTCATAATTCCTAAAGTTCGTACCAAATCCCTTGCCTGAAAGATGGATATGTGGTCGGTCAAAATTGGCTTGATCAATTTTATTTTCCACAAATTTCTTGCATCAATCCAAGTAAAATGAGGGACAGTTGTTGACACCCAATTTTGACCCTCCCCCGTAAGAATTAATTCATGAGCTTCTTAAATTCTCAAACAATTTAAAATAATTAGTTTTTAAATTTAAGAAAAAATATAAAGTTTGCGTTATTTTGAATAATTTTTGCCATTTCTTATAATTTTTAGATAATATATATATCTTACATAATTATGTATATAATTAGTATATTTTATGATTATTCAAAAACCATCTCAAAAATATTTTAAATTTAGTAAGTAGTCTTTTAAATTAGTTTAGTTTAAATTATGGTTATATTTTTGAATCACTAAGTTTACGATTAAATTAATTATTTTTTGTTTAGATTAAAAAGCTCGTTGATTAATTAATATTAATTTATCTTATTTAAGGTTTAGCCAAATTTATTAATGTAACACAATTTGGCTATTTCTTAAATTTAACCCATCTTAGACTTCCAACTTAACTCAATTTTGAGAAAATTTGGGCCAAGATTCAATTTCCAGTCAAGCCCAATACAATTCCCAGCCCACTAATTTTTCAACATCCACTTTTGAGAGGTTTTGAATTTTGAATTTTGAATTTTGAATTTTGAATTTTGAATTTTGAATTTTAAAATTTTGAATTTTGAATTTTGAAATTTGAAATTTAAAATTTTGAATTTTGAATTTTGAAATTTTAATGTTGAATTTTGAATTTTGAATTTTGAAATTTTGAATTTTGAATTTTGAAATTTTGAATTTGGAATTTGGAATTTGGAATTTGGAATTTGGAATTTTGAATTTTGAATTTTAAATTTTGAATTTTTGAATTTTGAATTTTGAAATTTGAAATTCAAATTTCATCCCAAAATCCATTCATTTCCCCCCCCCCAAATCTACCATAAAAATCTCCTATAAATACATTCTTTGTTTCTTCTTCTTCCTCATTCATGATTCAAGAATTCATTTCAATTCATGATTCAATTCAAGAATTCAATTCAATTCATTTCAATTCATTTTTCAATTCAACATTCAATATTCAATATTCATTATTCATTATTGATTATTGATTATTCATGATATATTTTTCATTGATATAGAAAAAAAAAAAGGGGGAAAAGGGTGAAAAGGGAGTTAAAGAAAAAATAAAAATAAAATTTGAACATTCATAATAGTTCAAGCAAAAAAAAAATAAAAAAAAATAGGCAAAGAATACATAGATTAAATACATCCAAGTTGTGTTCGGGTCAAAAATATTGCCTATAATTCCCGGTCGTCGTCTGAATTCGAGTCGCGTGGTGAAGACAAGTTCCTTGCTCGTATCGTCTCTAGTTCGCTGCTCCAGAGAAGGTGATATTCTTGTTCCTACCTCTCATTTTTTTGAATAAATTATGATGTTGTTTGTGTCATCCGATTTTTATTTATTTTTATTATTTTTTGCATGATCCTCTTTGAGTCCATGACGGACTTATCTCCCTCGTATCTCCGAGTCGTACAGCCCCTCCAATTGGTGTACAGATCGAAAGCAGTAAAGTCATTGCTGGAAATTAATTTTTCAGTCCTCAAAAGTTGAAGAACAGGTCGATATACCAGTTGTATACACTGATATACAGTCGAAATATACGTCGTACAAGTCTTGAAAATTGCAGTGCATATTTTTGATAAAAATACAGGTCAAAATCGATATACAGGGACGATGCAGGAAAAAACGTCTGAAATGCTGCTCGTATACAGCGATATACATAAAATGTATACTCTGATTTTTTCAAAGGGAAATAGGCCCAAAGCCATAATAATTTCCAGCAGTGTATTTGTTGAAATTGGGCCCAGATCCATTTTGGGTCACTTTAGATTTAGGACAGGTCATAAAATTTAATTAAATTCCCAAAGTTGTCATTTCTCTTATATTTTAAAATATATACATATATAATACGTAAAATATTTTTTTTCCACAAGTTATTTAGCTATAGTCAATATTTGGTTTCATTACCCCCTTTATGTCCCTACCCCTTTTTAAATGATATCCTTCTTTTGCTTTTTCCTAAAATAAACAAATAAAATATACATATAATTAGAAAATAATAGTAAATAAGTAAATAAAAAAGTTTAAATTCACTTAAATTAGTCAATATTCAAAAATTAAATGAAAAAGTCATTTTTAGTCAAATCGCCGGTCAACCGCGAGTTAGCGGGCATTCCGAGGGCCTAACACCTTCTCGGAATGTACATTGAACTTCGAACCCTTTCAATTGATTTTTATCTGTTTTAAATCTTTTGAAAAATAATTGTAAGTTTTTCTTGATTTTTTATTAAAAAAATCAAGTGGCGACTCTGTTAATTTGGAAAGTCGATTTTTCTTAAATCATAAGATTAATTGATTTTTCCGAAACTTAGTCATTCATTTTTTCAAAATATATATATATTATATTATTTTTTTAATAAAACAACCCAGTCAGTTTAACCCCTCAAAATATTACCAAAAAATGAATTAACTAAGTTGTGTAAGGAAAAGACCAAACTACCCTTTAAAAATTCGGATTGGACTTTCCTTATTCCAACAACCCAACTTCCAAAGGACATAACTCACTCATCCAAACTCGGAATCGCCCAAACTTGGCTGCGTTGGAAAAATTATTCCAAGGGCTTTCCAACCATATCTGGAAGTATACCTAACTCATCTTGAGCTAGAAGTTATGATTTTTTGAAATTGACCAAAAACTCATTTTTCCTAGCTTAACTAATTTTCAGATATTTAATTCTTTCTAAAAAGACTATTTTCTAATTTAAGCTTCTTCCTAATCATTTCAATTTGCGAGATGTTACAATAAAAATAAAAATAAAAACTTAATAGAATAGAAGTAAAAAATTTAAACAAAAAGTAAAAATAGAAATATAAAAAAAAAATAAAGAAGTAATCAACTTGCGTGTGACAAGTGTTGGGAGTGAGATTGTTGGGTAACACCAACATTTTACCTATGGCAAAATGTATGACTTTAGTTGGAATCATGATAAAACATGACATTTGCTTGAGTCTTGATGGACTTAGCTAATTAAGAAATAAAGTTAAGCCTTTGTCAATAGCTATAACTTTTGATATAATGATAAGCATTTGATCCATCACACACGTCCACCAGTAACGTTTTAACATTAAAACGTTAGTGTTGGTAATGTTTTAAATCTGTTTACTCCGTCAGTTGTTTGTCCTTTTGTCATTTTTTTTAATAAAATAATGCCTAATATGTTATTATCAAATACGTTTATACTAGTTTTATAAAAAAAAATAAAAAAAATATACTATTTTGATGAATTGGTTTAAATAATGACTTATTTTGGTCAAAATTTTCACTCGACCCACTATAGATCCGCCCCCAGTACGATAGATCATTTCATGAACTTTCATAAAAAATCTATGATTTTTTTTGCAATTTCAAAAAGTAACTTCAAGCATTTTATCGAAATATATTATTATGCATCAATGAAAGCTATCAATAGTTGTGGGACTCTATTTTGTCATGAGCGGAAATTGCAAGGCTTAGAATAGTGTCACGTGCATGGGGGGACCAATAGACATTGAGGATATATTTTGTTTATTGTTTAGATTTTACTTTATTGAATTAGAGACTGACTAGAGGTAGATTATTCATTTTTACAACCGTTTAACAAAACCAAGTATTAGAATCTAATGCCTAAGACATTAATTATAGAAAATAAGTAGCTAGTACGTAATAACGGGTTTGACTTTGATTTTCTTTATTATTGGAAGTATTAGGGTCTAATGCACTTAGTGAGGACAAACAAAGCATTGATGTATCTCGCATGCAAGAGATATTTATTTTTATTTTTAGATCATAGTATTACAATACCATTACAGTACCAAGTTAAAATATAACAGAAAATGGAAAAGCATGAATTAAAGGATCTGACATCAACATAGAAAATGAACCACACCTAATTTTTTACAAGAATTTCATTGATCAATTTGTCTATGTTCACATAAGATGATCCTGTTGGTTTTGCAGCTGCTTCTTCAGCTAATTTCTTCCATTCCATTGCCTTTTTCTTCATATCTTTGCCTTTCTCGCCGACCATTAACTCTCTCACAAGACTTTCAACTTCATCCCTTTTCACATTATTGTCAATTTCCATTCCAATTCCCCATTGTGTGCATTTGAACCAACAGTTGGTCTGTTGTTCCGTGAAAAATGGCCAGCAGATCATTGGCACACCACTGCTGATACTTTCAAGGGTTGAATTCCATCCACTGTGAGTCAAGAACCCTCCAATAGCAGGGTGGCTAAGGACTTGTTCTTGTGCGCACCAACTTATCAACATCCCTCTTTCTTTTGTTTCTTCCATGTATTCGGATGGCAGAGTTGCTTTTTCCCCTGATACAAGATCAGGCCTTATGATCCACAAAAAATCCATCTGACTATTGGCAAGTCCCCACGCGAATTCAATAAGTTGGTACGCCGTCATGACAGTGATGCTCCCAAAATTAACATAAACAACAGAATTTGGTTTCTTGGAATCAAGCCATTCTACTATTTTTGGTTCCTCTTTCCAAAGATTGGATCCCAAACACTCCAAATTCTTGTCCTCAATATGCTTTAAAAGAAAATGCAAGGGTCCAATTGTGTAGATTGGAGGTAGATGGGCCTGAAGTGTTTCAAGAACTTCCTTCTCTAATGGATCAAATGTATTGATAACAATAGCAGAAGCTAATTTGCTTCTATCTGTTTCTTGGATGAAGTAGTTGAACAAAAAATCATCTGGATTTGTACTTCTCAAGAAAGATGGTAAATCCCTCAAACGTATGCCTTTCATGCTCGGTATCCAATCCAAAGCCGTCTCCAAATGTCCATTTGTTATGTCACTTGCATCTACAATTTCCCCAAAAACATAAAAGAACACAAGTTAAAACACACACACACTAATTAAAAGAGGACAAATGAAACAGAGTATACCTTTAAGTGGAAAGTATCCTTTTTCAACAAGGTCGCGGTAATGCATGTAACCTAAAAAACCACAAGCGCTTGGAGCCCAAAAGAAAACTTTAGGAATTCCCAATTCTTGAGCAGCAGCTAGAGAGAAACTCATACATCCATCGGAAATGATGCACGAGACAGGTGGCATATTGGATGAACAAGTATTATTGAGCTTTGCAAGCAATTCCTTGAAAGGACCTAAACAAGTAGTGGTAGTGGATTTACTAAGAGAAACCATATCTTGAGTTGAATCGGCATCAGATGGTGGAAGGCCATCAGGAATGGTCTCGAATCGAAAAGATGGCAAGCCTTTGAGCGAATCAGGGCCACGAGACTTAAGTAGACGCCTATGATTGTATTCAGTGTTGACAAAAGTGATGTAAAAGCCTTTGTGATTGAGGATTTTGGCTAATTTTAACATCGGGTTAATGTGGCCTTGGGCAGGGTATGGTATGCAAACTGCATGAGGCTTGTCAAGTTCATGCGTGCTTCTAATGGAATCCATTTCTAAAGGGGATAGCATATTGGTCTGGTTAAGAATGTGAGTGAGATAAACTTGTAAGTTCAATGATTAACAAAATGAAGCATGAATAGCAGAAAATGTTATACAATAAATGGTACCTTACCTATCTATAAATATCACTTATGTTTGTTTTAGGACTACAATATCACTCAACTTTGCCTATTTTCACAAAAAATAAATTATCTCTCTCCTATTAGGATACCATGTCACATTATTCATTTTTTTATTATTAATTTTTTTAAAAAAAAAATTTAAACAACTGATATATAATACTCAGTAAAAAAAATTACATAAGAAACTGTAATATGAGCTCCTCCGATTCTTCACGAAAATATGCTTCCTTCGGTTCTTCAAGGATTAAATTAACGAATTTGCATAAGAAACTGTCACGCCCCGAGCCTACACCGTAGGCGAGACTGACACTCGATGACTATTGCTGGCCTTGAACAGATCCTTGGCCTGACTTACTTAACTCAGCGGTAGACAACAATCACACTTATAATGATCAAAGAACTTGACTGAACTGAATAATAAAATAGACTACTGAAGTACTAACTGTCTATGAAGCATCTAAAATGACTGAGATGGATGTTGGGACAAACCCACAACATTCTAATGAACTAACTAGAAAGCAATAAAAAGATGTCCTGCGGAATGCAAGGAGGCTCACCAATTGACTCTAGATTGCTCAACTGGATCAATGGTGCGCTGGATGCCGATCCTCGTCACCTGCGCCTGCATCATGATACGATGCAGGTCAACTGTCATCAATACATTGAATGTAAGAGTATGCGAGTTTGAATGCTAAAATAACTTAAGCTTGAAAAGAGTGAGAAGGAACACTTACATTGGCTCTGCTCAACTCATGAATAATATAACTCAATATAACTAACTCATTTCAATATAAAGCAATTTAAAAGCAAGTGCAATACAAAGAAAAGTCATTTGAGAACATGTTATAAACTCTGAAATGTATACAAGGATACAATTAACTCTGAGATGTATGTAAAAATTCAAATAAATTGATGTACATATACATAAATACATTTAACTTAGGTGGGAGTTTCTCTAACCGACAACCATCACATAAGAGTTATAGTGATGATACATAAGACCTGAATTACCTAATGGATCCACTAGTTTACTGTGAAAAGGGTTCATCTAAAAAGTATGATCCTTTTCTACCCATGGTGGATACATGGTTTTATGGAGATGTAAGTTATCTGAACTCAGGCTCGTCCCTAATTTGGTGCTCAATACTACTCCAAAATATACTGGCTCTTATGTTATTAAAACATACTACTTCTGTGAGTTAAGATAGTGCTCAAAAACTTAGCTCAAAAATTATCTTGGAAATCTCAGTTCCCTGCTACTTTATTTAGAAAAGCTATTACTCTTTTTCTGAAAACTAGTCCGAAGGCTCTTTGGAAATCTCAGTTTCCATTCTTTTTAAATGTGAAAACATTTTATACTTCTTTGGGAATACTTAATCCCCATATACTGCTTTGAAGAAAAGACTTCACTTTACTCTAAATTAAACTCAAACTTAAGTCTTAAAACAAAATTTAAAACGTTTTTGAAAGACTTATGAAACTTGAAATGAACTTCTTCTCCTTATCTTTACTCTTTACTCAACATGATCTTTAAGTCTTAAAACAAGTTTAAAAGCATTTGTACAAGACTTCTTGAAAGGACTCTAAGAGCTTTCTAAACTTGGCTCTAAACTTTTCTTGAATTTGAAGTTATGGATTCAAGATTGTAATTCATGTTTCTGGATGATTTCTATATGATTAGAAGTCATTTAGAGTAGTTATAATCATTAGGAAGTGTTAAAACACTTTAGAAAGGCTTAATCGGGCTGAATTACGAAAACTGGGTGGAAAACGCCGATTCGAGCGCATCCTGGGTGCGCGCGCCAGGCCTCAAGATCAGAGGCCATATTCTGGCGCACTACAGGTGCACCGTCTCAGGCCCTCTGGCGCAGATGGGGCACGCCGCGCCTGGCTCTGCTCAGGTGACGCCTGACGAATTTCTCCACTCGTCTTCTGACCTTAAATCATTCTTTTTCGATTTTTTTCTCAAATTAACTTAGATTTCAGATACCCACATCATGTATACAAGGATCTAACCCAATGAATTCAAGAACAACACTTAGATCATCAAAGAACGCCTAAATCGCAACTCATGTTCAAGAACGAAAGCAATTCAAGAAACCACATTCAAGAACATTCAAAATCCAATCCTTTTAGAATGAAATCACACTGAATCAAACATATTTGGCATGTGGGTTAATGAACCCAATGTTTAGATAAACCCACATACTTTTTCAGGAATCACCTCCGACGAAATCCACAAGTTAATTCGACGATCTTGGGAATCTTGCCCTTCTTCTTCTTCTTCTTCTCTTCTCCTTTCTCCTTAGACCCACTGTGAAAATTCTCAACTTCAAAAACTGACTAAATTCAGTCTTGACCCTTAATAAACTCCAATAAACAGATTAAATTAATAGGGTAGTGAAAAGACAAATACCTTTCAAAATCTCAAAATTGGACATTTCCTTAATCTAACAGCCCAACTTCCAAAGGGCATAACTCACTCATACGAAGTCAAAATTTCGTAAACTTGGTGGCGTAGGAAAGATCGTTCCAAGATATTCCTAATCTTGTCTAAAATTATACCTAAATCATTATGAGCTAGGAGTTATGATCGTTTGAAGTTGACCAAAAAATTATTTTTAACTTGCTTAAATTTTTCAGATTTCCCTATATTTTCCAAAATCAAGTATTTCCAGATTTTAAACTCCTTTTTAGTTCTTTCTAGTTGCGAAATATTACAAGAAATGTCTCATGAGTCGTTATACACCTTTGATGTCGACCAAAGAATCACGTAAAATTCAAATTTCTTCTGATTCTTTTATTTTTGAAGTGTAAATTGTGAAATAATTTGAATACTTAACATGATAATGGAGTAACTTTCTTAAAATTTAAGTGTTTTTTGCTTGCTTCTTTTTAATAAGATATTTCTATTGTTTGAATCTGCCTAATCTTTGAATAAATGTTTATAGTTTGTGTAAAAATCTTTTTTTACTATGAACAAGAACCCTTGTTGTTTTACTGTGAACAACCAACAAATGTTTACAGTTTGTGTAAAAATCAAAGTTCCTAATATCTAGCTTATCTCTCTATATATATCCAACTAAATTTATTGTCGTTTTCATCAGCTTCAAGGAACTAGTTTATTTTTTTTCTCGATAGCAAGACTAAATTTTTATATGAATATAACGACAAATACTCGTGAATAAAACATAGGATAAAGATTTCGCTATAAAATTGAAGTAACTAGATTTTCATAGAGAATGGATTAATGTTCTCTTATAGATACATTAAACAAGCTGTCATTTAAAGAAATATAACTTACATAAATCTCATAGTGTAAAATCTAAATTACATTTTATCCCTACTTTTTTCTATTTTACAAAAATTCCTTAAAAATAGAAGTCATCTGGATACATAAGTTTCATCCAGATATACATTTCAAAAGTTGGCAGCAGCACCTTTTGAGGAAAATAGTTGGTTGTTGCGCTTTATTAGGAAAATTAACCTAAAATTGATTTTATATCCACGATTCAAGCATAAGTGATTGTTATCAACCCGTCCCAATCTGTAACATATTCAGTCTTTCAAAATTCAAATTTCCATCATCTTCATCAAGCCGCCATTGCTGCCCAAATTGTGAAGAATTTAAATTAATAGATAATATTGGTTGCTATTATATATATATATATATATATATATATATATATATATATATATATATATATATATATATATATATATATCGATTTTGTTGAGAGAATCAGGATATTGGGTAAGTGAGATGAGTTATGAAGGTTACAAAAGTGATGCAATTGTTATTAGACAATAGATTTCATTTATGAATCTCATAGCTGTCATTTCAATTGAGCTGGGAATCGATGATATTAAGTAAATCTTGAAAATCAAATACATCGTCAAAGGCAATAACTCATCTCCATTGAAAATTAAGTAATTAAGAGGGGATCATTGACAGGTGTTCAGGTCATCGTTATGAATTATCCCTGTCAGATTAGAATTGGATATTTATTAGTGCTCGACTACCACACTTCCCACGTTGCTGTAAAATTTGTTGAGATCTTGACCAACATTGACAGGTACTCAGGTAAGGAACTTCAGAAGGAGGCGATGTTCTTGAAGAATGGCGATGTTGGTATGGTTAAGATGATTCCTACAAAGTTTATGGTTATTGAGACCTTTGTTAAGTACCCAACATTAGGTCGTTTTACCGTGAGAGACATGAGGCAAACTTATGTTGTCGGTGTTGACAAGAAGGACCCAACTGATGCCAATAAACAAGATACATAAATAAACAATCAATACATTACTATTTATGTATCTCGTTTAAATTGATAAGTTTGTATTTCTACTTACATACATTAAATAAGTAATTGTTGTCCATAAGATATTAGGTTTGAGATCGATACATTACTTTGTGGTAGTTGCTACATATTAGATATAATTAGCATAAATTCGAATCTATGTATCATGTCTAAAAAATTATGTATTTGTTCATGCAAGAATTTAAAATTATGTATCTGATACATTATACCAAGTATCAGTTATATGATTTAGTAGATGTAATATTGTGTTCCATTAAAATTGTGTATCTAACACACAATTTGTACACTTGTGTTTGATACAAAGTTGTATTTGATATTAACATTGTTTAAAAGACATTATGTTGTGTACATGATTCATTATGTTGTGTATCTGCTACATGATTTAATAGATGTATTAATGCGCTCCATATTTATTGTATCAAATACATAGCTGGAAGATCTTCACATTTTGCTTCAAACTAAACAAACTTTTGATAGTAAATTTACGTATCACCATTTATGAATCTGATACATACTTGTGTGACACTTTAATGTATCATGTACTATTTACGGATACATACCAACACCTAGTGCCACACTCGAGTCTACACCTTGGACGTGGCCGGCACTCAATAACCATTGTTGGTTCCCAAGCGAACCCTCATCATGGCTGACTATAAGCGAAAGACTAACTTAGGCATGCAAAAGCTTAAAAATTAAAATAAAATTCGTGAAACTGAATACAAAACTTTAACTTTAAAATAAACTCTGATATAATATAATATATTTAATTTTTCATAAAATAGGCAACTTACGTTTTTAAAACATTTAATAAAATAAATGATTAATACATACTCCTCAACTATACTGACCATCTATGAAGCCTCTAACTAATAATGATGAAAGTCGGGACAAGACCCACGACCTCCTGACTAAACTAAAAAGTAAATTAAATTCTCCAGAAGTAAGGAGACTCACCATAGCTAACTCGATTTTTTGGATGTATCAACGAAGATCCTATTGATGATCCAGAATACCAGTGTCTGCATCATCAAAAGATGCATGTCAAATGGCTCAGTACGTGGAATGTATGAGCATGTAAGGAGAATTCTAAAGCATAAAACATAGACTTGAACTTGATAAAAAGGAAACATACTTACCACTTTTCAACTCAAATCAAATCATAAGATACTCAACTCAAAGATTAGATATTCAACTCAAAGATTAGATACTCAACTTCAAAGATATGATATTGTAGTCTTAAAACAAACATAAGTGATATTCCTAGGTAATTTTCCAACTTTTGATTTTGTACGAAATGCACATTTGCATGTTGTCGACTAGACCTCGATCAATGTCGCCGCATGCGACGTCGCTCGTCTAACAAGTGCAAGCCACGAATGATGCAGGTAGGCACGTCCGACGTCGACTGACTGAAGTGTGCAGGCCACAGGGGATGCGACTATCTAGAAAAATTACTCGTAGGAATAGATACGAAATAGTCTCTAAAATATACATTTACTTATCTATTTAGTCCTTTAACTATTCAAAAAATTTCAAGGTCTCTGACTCTTTGCCCAATTTTTATTTAAATAGTTTAGTTTTATATTAATGAAATCAATGCATTCATGGAAATAAATATTTAACCCATTTCTCAGTTATTTCTCTCTTCCCGTTCCTTTTTCATCTTATGAAAAGAATCACAATATCAACTACTCAAAATAAAGTTCATCAGAAAAGATGATACAAGTCCTAATTTTATTCAATGGAGGTTAAAAGAAACATTTTAATCGGCGCGAATTTTTTCCATACAAAAGATAAATAAGAGATTTGATCCGATTACTCAAATTCATCTATGTAAAATAAACGAACACAATAATAAAGTAGATCTATTTCAGAATAACAAAAACTTTTAAAGAAGAAGTTGCAAATAAGTATTATATAATTTTTTTTAAACAAAAAAATATTATTTTAATAAATTTGTTTAAATAATGACTTATTTTGATAAAAACTTTCACTCGACCCACTGTAAATCCGCCCCCGAGTACGATAGATCATTTCATGAGTTATATTATTATGCATCAATGAAAGCTATCAATAGTTGTGGGACTCTATTTTGTCATGAGCGGAAATTGCAAGGCTTAGAATAGTGTCACGTGCATGGGGGACCAATAGACATTGAGGATATATTTTGTTTATTGTTATTAGAATCTTATTATACTTTCTCCGTTCACAAATGTTTGGTAGGTATACTAAAAATAGATGTCCAAGATAATTGTCAATTTAAACAATCAAGAAATAATTATTTTATTTTATTTCAATTTTGCCCTTAATAATTAATTCATTTTGTTCAATTGAAAAGTTACGTAGACTTTTGACTTTTGTTTTCTAAGTTTGGGGGTTCAATCCCCATATAAAAATTGAACTCAACCTCTTCCAACTTGAAACAAGTTTAAATCACTTATATATTTACATTTCTCAAACCTATGAAAGTTGAAAATAAACCACCTATTATTATGTTTAATTAATTATTTATGCCTAAAGTTTGAGGAAAATTTGGTTTGCCCATTAGATTTTACTTTATTGAATTAGAGACTATAGGTAGATTATTCATTTTTACAACAGTTTAACAAAATCAGGTACTCCCTCCGTTTCAAAAAAGATGGCCTAGTTTGACTTGGAATGGAGTTTAAGAAAAGAAAGAAGACTTTTTAATTTTGTGGTTCTAAATTAACGTTATGTCACATGTACCAAAATGCCCTTTAATCTTGTGGTCTTAAACATGCCACGTGGAAAGTGAAAGTTAAAGTGGTGCCAAAAAAGGAAAGGATCATTCTTTTTGGAACAAACTAAAAAGGAAATAAGGTCATTCTTTTTTAAACGGAGAGAGTATTAGAATGTAATGCCTAATACATTAATTATAGAAAATAAGTAGCCGCCATAGCAAGACCAGATATTGTATCAGGGGAAGAAGCAATTCTTCCACCTGAATTTGTGGAAGAAACAAAAGAAAGAGGGATGTTGACAAGTTGGTGCCCGCAAGAACAAGTCCTTAGCCACCCTGCTATTGGAGGGTTCTTGACTCACAGTGGATGGAATTCGACCCTTGAAAGTATCAGCAGTGGTGTGCCAATGATCTGTTGGCCGTTCTTCGCGGAACAACAGACTAACTGTTGGTTCAAATGCACACAATGGGGAATTGGGATGGAAATTGACAATAATGTGAAAAGGGATGAAGTTGAAAGTCTTGTGAGAGAGTTAATGGTGGGCGAAAAAGGTAAAGATATGAAGAAAAAGGCAATGGAATGGAAGAAATTGGCTGAGGAAGCAGCTACAGAACCAACAGGATCATCTTATGTGAACATAGAAAAATTGATCAATGAAATTCTTCTCAAACATTAGGTGGTTGGTTTTCATTATTTCCTGTGTTTGGCATCATCCTTTAATTCTTGTTTCCCTTTTGTTTTTTGTTATGTTGTAACTTGGTGTTATAATAATGATAAAAGAAAGCAACTGTTGTTATATGCTACTACATCAAAATCTTTTGTCCCTTGCAAATTTTCCAGCTTGTCCTGCATTTGAATTACTCAAATATTAGAGATATTTAGTCCAAAAAAATACATACATCAAGAGTAGGAGAAAGCGTCCATTGGGTAAATCTGTGCCAATATTTGAATTTTGTGAAGGGAAAATTTTCCTTGACATGTAAGAGCAAGATTCATCGAAACCTCATCCCTATGGAACATTGCAAGCAGCGCGGGAGGTTCATAATGAATCATACAATATAGCATTATGAACACAGATCGATACATACACGCGACATCTGTTTGCCATTAATTTCCTTCTCTTCTCGGACCTAATTTGACAATAAATTAAGTGAAGTGTATAAACTATATGTTGTGGGTATTTTTTTATGTGATTTCTAGGGCGAACCTGTTGCGGAAGCCGAATATATAGAGAGTGATGGAATCACAACTGCTATATCTAAATGTAGCTAATAAATAGTAAATGAGACAACAACAAAAGGAACACCAAGAATTAACGAGGTTCGGCAAACTTTTGTTTTCTTTTGCCTAGTCCTCAGACACAACCAATATTTATTTCACTCCAAAAGAGTACAAGTGAAATACTACAAAGAGAAAGAAGAACAAATGCCTTTGGAGATAAGAAGACAAGTGAGAGGTGTGTTACAAATGAATTAGGAGCTACCTATTTATAGGAGTGAATTCTTCCTATTGATGTCATCCATGACATCACAATATGTCAAAAATGTCAAGATTTACCTTGTGAAACCAATTTATGGTTCACCTAAATTTCACCTACAAAAGATGCTATCTTGACTTTTCTACCAATGAAGAATTATCCTCCTAACTACCATATCTTCTCATTAATTCATTTTTGAATCTTGTCAAATTTAACAAATCTCCACCTTGGCAAGATTCTCCATTTTCAACTTTCTCTCAACAACAATTTTGATTGTGTCTTCAACCATAATCTTCAATGTTCAACAATGTTGATCAAGTTCAAACAATGTTGAAACTTGACCGCAGTCACCACTTTTGTCAACATATCGGCAGGATTATCCGTAGTATGAATTTTCTGTATTATGACTCCACCATCTTCTATGATTTCTCGTATGAAATGATATCGGACGTCAATGTGCTTCGTCCTTGCATGATAAACTTGGTTCTTTGCTAATTGAATAGCACTCTGACTATCACAAAATATTGTGATTTCTTCTTGTCCAATACCAAGCTCTCTAAGCAATCCTTGAAGCCAAATTGCTTCCTTCGCAGCCTCTGTAATTGCCATGTACTCTGCCTCAGTGGTAGACAAAGCAACTGTTGACTGCAAAGTAGACTTCCAACTAACTGGTGCATTTGCAATAGTAAAAACATAACCAGTAGTTGATCTTCGTTTGTCCAAATCACCTGCATAATCTGAGTCACAATATCCAACAAGATATTGACTATCTTTCTGCTCGAAAACCAAACCAACATCTACAGTATTATGAATATACCGTAGAATCCATTTTACAGCCTGCCAATGATCCTTTCCAGGATTGTGCATGTACCTGCTTACAACTCCAACAGCGTGTGAAATATCTGGCCTTGTGCAAACCATTGCATACATCAAGCTACCAATAGCATTCGCGTATGGTACTCTTGACATATATTCTCGTTCAGCTTCATTCTTAGGTGACATAGCATCACTAAGCTTAAAATGAGGAGCAAGCGGAGTGCTAACCGACTTCGTTTTTTCATTCATACCGAATCGGTTTAGTACTCTTTTCAAATATTCTTTCTGAGATAAATAGAGTTTCTTTGAATGTCTATCTCTTTTTATCTCCATGCCAAGAATCTTCTTTGCCTCACCCAAATCCTTCATCTCAAACTCCTTTCTCAGTTGAATCTTTAGCTTCTCAATTTCCTCTTGACTTTTAGAAGCTATCAACATATAGGAGAAGATATATAAAGGAATTATCTTCAAGCTTGCGCAAATACACACAATGATCGTATTTGCTTCTTATGTACCTTTGCTGCAACATAAACTTGTCAAATCGTTTGTACCATTGTCTAGAAGATTGTTTCAATCCATACAACGATTTTTCAAGTTTGCACACCATATTTTCTTTTCCATCAACTTTGAATCCTTCTGGCTGAGTCATATAGATTTCCTCTTCCAAGTCTCCATGTAAAAAAGCAGTTTTTACATCCAACTGAACTAGTTCCAAATTCAACTGTGCTACCAAAGCCAACAAAACTCTAATGGAGGAGTGTTTCACAACTGGAGAAAATACCTCATTATAATCAATTCCCTCCTTTTGAGCATATCCTTTGGCCACCAATCTTGCTTTGTAGCGAACATTTTCTTGATTAGGAAATCCCTCTTTCTTTGCAAATATCCATTTGCACCCAATTGCTTTCTTGCCCTCTGGGAGATTGGCCAATCTCCATGTATGATTCTGATGAAGAGATTGCATTTCTTCATCCATGGCATTCCTCCACTTATCTTTTTGTGAACTTTGGACTGCGTCTTTATAAGTGGTAGGAATGTCATCGGCTGCAATTGAGTTAGCACAAGCCACCATATCTGTGAGTCGAGCAGGTTTTCTTATTGTCCTTTTTGGCTTGCTCGTTGCTATTGATTCAAGTTGTGGTTGAGGTTCTTGAGATGGAACCTCCTCTTCGACTGGCTCTCCTTCAAGAGGAAAATCTTCTGCTGTTTCCTCGTTTGATCCCTGTGTTGGGAAAATTATCTTTCCTTCAAACTCCACCTGCTTTGAAGCACCATCAATTTGTTTGGCTTCTTCAAGTGTTACCTTATTTGTCAAGGCAGATTCATCAAAGGTAACATCCCTGCTGAAAATAACTTTTCTTGTCTCTGGACACCATAAACGGTATCCTTTGACTCCAGAAGTAATTCCCATAAATAAAGCTTTCTTTGCTCTTGGGTCCAATTTTGACTCTCTTACATGATAATATGCAATTGAGCCAAATACATGTAAAGAACCATAATCTTCAGCAGGTTTTCCATACCATTTTTCAAATGGTGTCTTCCCACCAATAGCAGCAGATGGTAGACGATTAATGAGGTGGCACGCATATGTTATTGCCTCAGCCCAAAATTCTTTGCCCAAGCCAGCATTGGACAACATACACCGAACTTTCTCCAGCAAAGTTCGGTTCATGCGTTCTGCCACTCCATTCTGTTGTGGTGTATTTCTGACGGTGAAATGTCTGACGATGCCATTTTCCTCACAAATTTTCTGAAAAAGATCATTTTTGTATTCTCCACCATTGTCTGTGCGAAGACACTTGATCTTTCTGCCACTTTGAGTTTCTATCATCGCCTTCCATTTGAGAAAAATTCCCAAAACTTCATCTTTTGTTTTCATCGTATACACCCACAATCTTCGAGAAAAGTCATCAACAAAGGTTACAAAATAGTGTTTCCCACCTAATGAAGGTGTTTTGGAAGCACCCCAAACATCCGAATGAACATAATCCAAAATACCTTTAGTATTATGGATAGCTGTTCCAAATTTAACCCTTGTTTGCTTTCCCTTGATACAATGCTCACAAAACTCCAAGTTGCAAGTTTTTACTCCTTTTAGCAATCCTTGATCTGATAAAGTTTTCAAGGATTTCCCTCCAGCATGTCCCAAGCGCATATGCCACAGCTTGGTCATTTCTGCCTCCTTCTCGTCATTGGATGTTGTTGCGCTGTCCCAATAACTGTACTACCTTGATAGTGGTACATGTTATTATTTCTTCGAATTGCCTTCATTACCACCAGTGCACCAGAGCATATTCTCATCACGCCATTATCTGCAATGACTTTGAATCCCTTTGATTCTAGGGCTCCTACAGAAATGAGATTTTTCTTCAAATCTGGTACATATCGAACATCTGTAATGTTCTACTTAATCCATCATGGTTCCTTAATCGGATTGAACCAACACCATATGCGGTAAGAGGATTATTGTTTGCAGTGTGAATAACTCCACATTCTCCTTCTTGTAAATCAATAAACCAGTCCCGATTGGGACACATATGATAACTACAAGCTGAGTCCATCAACCATACATCAGATGATTTGGATGGATCTGTTGTAACTAGTGAGTAATCGGAGTCATCACAATCAGCCACATTTGAATCCATGACAGCCTTCCCATTATTTGGTTTGGCTTTGCTATTCAACTTTGGGCAGTCTTTCTTCCAATGCCCTTTTTCTCGGCAAAAGGCACATTCATCTTTGCTGAGTCTCGATCTTGACTTGGATCTCCCTTTCTTCGTTCTCATATGATTTTGAGAACGACCTCTCGCAACCAGTGCTTCTGCTTCTCCGCCTTTTTGTTTTTCTCTCTTTCTTTGTTCATAACTGTATAAGGCAGAACAAACTTCTTTGAGAGATACTTCATCATTCCCATGCAGTAGAGTCGTTTCAAGATGCTCGAACTCATCGGGAAGTGAACTTAACAACATTAAGGCCATATCTCCATCCGTAAAAGTCACATCCATATTCCGCAAATCTGTCGCCAACTTATTAAAGCTGGTGATATGATCATTCATTGTGCTACCAGGAATATAAGTGAAGCGTAACAGTCTTATTTTCATGTAAAGTTTATTTTGACTGTTTTTCTTCAAGAATTTCTCCTCCAATGAATTCCATAATTTATTTGCAGATGTTTCCTTCGTGTATGGATACTTTTGTTCTCTTGCAAGGTAAGATCGAATGGTACCGCAAGCAACACGGTTGATAATCTTCCAATCTTCTTCTCCTACACCGTCTGGTTTCTTTTCTTCAATGGCAATATCTAGCCCTTGTTGAAAAAGAACATCAAGGACCTCGCCTTGCCACATTCCGAAATGTCCTGACCCGTCAAAAATTTCAACTGCAAATTTCGCATTTGACACAATTCTTGTCATAAGCGAAGATGCCAATGATGACGTATTATTGACACTTGATGTGGACTCATCATTTTTCTTGTCTTCCATTTTACTACAAATACTATTTACTAGCTAACAATGCAAAGACCAAAGTAAATCTTTTTCTGATGTGGAAGTTCAGACTATGCTGCAACCACAGAGCATACTCAGATAATACCTTGGCTCTGATACCAATTGTTGCGGAAGCCGAATATATAGAGAGTGATGGAATCACAACTGCTATATCTAAATGTAGCTAATAAATAGTAAATGAGACAACAACAAAAGGAACACCAAGAATTAACGAGGTTCGGCAAACTTTTGTTTTCTTTTGCCTAGTCCTCAGACAATCAACCAATATTTATTTCACTCCAAAAGAGTACAAGTGAAATACTACAAGAGAGAAAGAAGAACAAATGCCTTTGGAGATAAGAAGACAAGTGAGAGGTGTGTTACAAATGAATTAGGAGCTACCTATTTATAGGAGTGAATTCTTCCTATTGATGTCATCCATGACATCACAATATGTCAAAAATGTCAAGATTTACCTTGTGAAACCAATTTATGGTTCACCTAAATTTCACCTACAAAAGATGCTATCTTGACTTTTCTACCAATGAAGAATTATCCTCCTAACTACCATATCTTCTCATTAATTCATTTTTGAATCTTGTCAAATTTAACAGAACCCAGGTTCTGAAGACTAAACTTAAAATAAAAACAAACTTAAATGGGGTTCAAACACGGGTCTAGAGGGTGGTATCTCTAGCTTCTACCAATTGCACAAGGGAACTTCTATGTTTTTTTAAGGTGCACTGTTAACTATCTCTTAATTTCTATCAGTTTTTCTAAATACATATACATATATACATATGATTTTTTCGAAAGTTAGCGGGTGCACGTGCATGTGCACCTCCACCGTATAGTGTTGGTCCGCCCCTGTTTCTAGTGATGATTCATAAGATATAAGTGTGATACACTGAAATAAATGTTAGGATCGAAAATAATTAGTTAACAAAGTGAACCTCGAAAAACCACAAGTAAGAAGATAGACGAGAACTATATCAAAATACACAAAGATTTAACGTGGTTCGGTTAATCGACCTACGTCCACAAGGAGATGAACAATTCACTATATAAATATGAGAGTACAAAATATAGAGAGAAATAACCTCAATCAATTCACTCGAAATAAAAAGAAGGTTCACACAAGTGTTAACGTATCACCTATGTCCCACAAGTTCTCCCCATAACTAGAACTCTCAAAGTCTATAAGACTACATTGTGAATGCTAATTAAGTTAACAAACATCTATTTATAGAGTCATAAACCTTTTTCTACAAGAAAATAACTAGCCAATCTTAAACTTATTCCTAAAGTTTATGTGTGACGTTTGGGGCGTGAAGACGGTAAATTAACGCGTATGTATGTTTAATTTTTTAGAGGTTGAAATTTATATAATACTTATTTGCAACTTCTTCTTTAAAAGATTTTTGTTATTTTGAAATAGATCTACTTTATTATTGTGTTCGTTTTATTTTACATAGATGAATTTGAGTAAGAGGATCAAATCTCTTATTTTTCTTTTTGTATGAAAAAGTTCGGCGCCGATTAAAATATTTCTTTTAACCTTTCATTGAGTAAAATTAGGACTTGTATCATCTTTCCTCATGAACTTTATTTTGAATAGTTGATATTGTGATTCTTTTCATAAGATGAAAAAGTAATGGGAAGAGAGAAATAACAGAAAAATGGGTTAAATATTTATTTCCTGAAGTTTTTTGAGTAGTTAAAGAACTAAATCGATAAGTAAATGTATATTTAAGAGACTATTTCATATCTACTCCTATAGGAAAGGTACCATTTACTGTATAACGTTTTCTGCTATTCATGCTTCATTTTGTTAATCATTAAACTTACAAGTTCATCTCACTCACATTCTTAACCAGACCAATATGGTATCCCCTTTAGAAATGGATTCCATTAGAAGCACGCATGAACTTGACAAGCCTCATGCAGTTTGCATACCATCCCCTGCCCAAGGCCACATTAACCCGATGTTAAAATTAGCCAAAATTCTCAATCACAAAGGTTTTCACATCACTTTTGTCAACACTGAATACAATCAGAGGCGTCTACTTAAGTCTCGCGGCCCTGATTCCCTCAAAGGCTTGCCATCTTTTCGATTCGAGACCATTCCTGATGGCCTTCCACCATGTGATGACGATTCAACTCAAGATATAGCTTCTCTTGGTAAATCCACTACCACTACTTGTTTAGGTCCTTTCAAGGAATTGCTTGCAAAGCTTAATAATACTTGTACATCCAATGTGCCACCTGTCTCGTGCATCGTTTCTGATGGATGTACGAGTTTCTCTCTAGCTGCTGCTCAAGAATTGGGAATTCCTGAAGTTTTCTTTTGGACTCCAAGTGCTTGTGGTTTTTTAGGTTACATGCATTACCGCGACCTTGTTGAAAAAGGATACTTTCCACTTAAAGGTATACTCTGTTTCATTTGTCCTGTTTTAAAATGGCCCATTTATATTATTATATATATAATATATATATATGTTTGTGTTTTAACACTTTTTCTTGGGTATTGTAGATGCAAGTGACTTAACAAATGGTTATTTGGAGACGCTTTGGATTGGATACCGGGCATGAAAGACATACGTCTGAGGGATTTACCAATTTTTGAGAAGTACAAATCCAGATGATTTTTTGTTCAACTATCATCCAAGAAACAATAGAAGCAAATTAGCTTCTGCATTGTAATCAATACATTTGATCCATTAGAGAAGGAAGTTCTTGAATCACTTCAACACTTTTCTTCTCTGTGTACGCGATTGGCCCCTCCATTTACTTGTAAAACATATTGAGGACAAGAATTTGGAGCGGTTGGGATCCAATCTTTGGGAAGAGGATCCAAAAAGTGTAGAATGGCTTGATTCCAAGAAACCAAATTCTGTTGTTTATGTTAATTTTGGGAGCATCACTGTCATGACCGCGAACCAACTTGTTGAATTCGTGGGGACTTGCCACAGTCAATTGCAATTTTTATGGATCATAAGACCAGATATTGTATCAGGGGAAGAAGCAATTCTTCCACCTGAATTCGTGGAAGAAACAAAAGAAAGAGGGATGTTGACAAGTTGGTGCCCGCAAGACAAGTCCTTAGCCACCCTGCTATTGGAGGGTTCTTGACTCACAGTGGATGGAATTCGACCCTTGAAAGTATCAGCAGTGGTGTGCCAATGATTTGTTGGCCGTTCTCGCGGAACAACAGACTAATTGTTGGTTCAAATGCACACAAGGGGGTATTGGAATGGAAATTGACAAAAATGTGAAAAGGGATGAAGTTGAAAGTCTTGTGAGAGAGTTAATGGTCGGCGAGAAAGGCAAAGATATGAAGAAAAAGGCAATGGAATGGAAGAAATTGGCTGAAGAAGCAGCTGCAAAACCAACAGGATCATCTTATGTGAACATAGAAAAATTGATCAATGAATTCTTGTAAAAAATTAGGTGTGGTTCATTTTCTATGTTGATGTCAGATCCTTTAATTCATGTTTTTCCATTTTCTGTTATATATTAACTTGGTACTGTAATAGTAATACTATGATCCAAAAATAAAAATAAATATCTCTGTTTTGTTTTATGCTGACAAATTTTGCAACATGTTCTGCTTTGAATTATCAAACTCTCAATGATAGGCTGATTGAGTTCCGGTATTGAAGTATGCAACAGATGCTTTACTTCATTTGACTTGAGTTCATTCACATTCAACACTATCTTTACACAGGTATTGATAGCGTCATCGAGTAAGCTTTTGATCTCTATCAATTCATTTAAGCTAATTAATTACTAGGCATAATACATATATTAACCCTAAATTTGGTTTCAAATTTTAACTTTGACCTCAAACTTTCATAATGCACAAATAGGCACTTTAACTATCCATATTTCAATAAATAACAACGCGATTTTTGGAACCAAAGTGCGTGAAGTGCAAACGCTCCCACTGTATTAGTGAGCCAATCAGTGGCTGCCAACTAATTAAAAATTTACACGTATTTTTTTTTTAAAAAAAAATTACACGTCATTTTGAAACTAAAAAAATTATAAAAGAGATTCATTAAGGGTAGAATTGTCATTTTAGCATTTTTTTATCGTTTTGGGCCTCAAAAATTACCTTTTACTCGCGCAGAATGCGTGTATTTCACGCATTTTGCAGGTAGGATTGCGTGTTTATTTGTTGAAAGATAGTATAGTTAAAGTGCCTATTTGTGCACTATGAAAGTTTGAGATCAAAGTTAAAATTTAAGTCAAGTTTAGGGTCAATATATGTATTATGCTAATTACTATATGCAAAATTATTAATTCCCATACCCTAATGTAATTGTGATAGATTTTGTAATCAGAAGCAACTAAAATTGTGGACAAGTAAATATAAACAAAGTGCATTAGATTAACCCTAATACTTTCAATAACAAAGAAAATCAAAGTCAAACCCGCGGTCATGACAGTGATGCTCCCAAATTAACATAAACAACAGAATTTGGTTTCTTGAATCAAGCCATTCTACACTTTTTGGATCCTCTTCCCAAAGATTGGATCCCAACCGCTCCAAATTCTTGTCCTCAATATGTTTTACAAGTAAATGGAGGGGGCAATCGCGTACACAGGAGGAAGATGTTTGAAGTGATTCAAGAACTTCCTTCTCTAATGGATCAAATGTATTGATTACAATAGCAGAGCTAATTTGCTTCTATTTGTTTCTTGGATAGATATTGAACAAAAATCATCTGAATTTGTACTTCTCAAGAAATTGGTAAATCCCTCAGACGTATGTCTTTCATGCCCGGTATCCAATCCAAAGCGTCTCCAAATAACCATTGTTAAGTCACTTGCATCTACAAGAACAAAAAAGAACAAATTATAATATAAATATAATATAATAAAACAGGACAAATGAAACAGAGTATACCTTTAAGTGGAAAGTATCCTTTTTACAAGTTCGGGTAATGCATGTAACAAAAAACCACAAGCACTTGGAGTCCAAAAGAAAACTTCAGGATTCCAATTCTTGAGCAGCAGCTGAGGAAGCTCTACACCATCAGAAAGATGCACGAACAGGTGGCACTTGGATGAACAAGTATATTAGCTTTGCAGCAATTCCTTGAAAGGACCTAAACAAGTTTGGTAGTGGATTCACAAGAGCAGAATATCTTGATTTGAATCGTCATCACATGGTGGAGGCCATCAGGAATGGTCTCGAATGAAAGGAGGCAACCTTTGAGGGAATCAGGGCCGCGAGACTTAAGTAGACGCCTCTGATTGTATTCATTGTTGACAAAAGTGATGTGAAAACCTTTGTGATTGAGATTTTGGCTAATTTTAACATGGTTAATGTGGCCTTGGCAGGGATGGTATGCAAACTGCATGAGGCTTGTTCATGATTTCCTGTGGAACCCATATTTCCAGGGGGGGAAAAAGCTTATGGTTTGTCTCAAAGAGTAACTAAAGGGGGAAAAAGATGGTTTGACTTTGGCTAATTGAAGAATATATATATATATATATATAGAAGAGGTAGTGGATGATAATTGTGAGATTCAAAGTTAAAGAATTAAAGGGAAGCAAGAAATTTGGAAATGGAAGAAACTGTCAAGTTGAATTCCAACACCTGAGCAGTGGATACAATAGAATCAGAAGCTTTAACTTTCAATTCTTACTCGAATATCAAGCCTCCTAATTTTAACGAATATAAACACAATTACAATCATCCACCAACATGGGTTGTGGTGCACTGGTGGGAGTGTTCACCGCTTAACAGAGTCTCGGGTTCGAGCCTTGGATATGGAGAAAATCCTATTGGAGCCCACTCCCGAATGGGCCCTGCAATGCGCGATCGGATTTTAGTCGGAGCTCCAATATAGACTTCGGACACCAGGTGGGAAACCAAGAAAATTAGAAATATCTGTTTAAATTTATTAACTTACTTTCTTTTTTTTTTAGTCCGTCTAAAAAAAGTGTTTTCCTTTTAAGCAACTTTTTAATTTCAATTTTTTCGTGTTCATGTTTGAAACTTAAAAATTAAAGATTATATATTTCACATATCTCTAATTTAAAATTACAAAATTCAAAAGTCTAATTTATTTTCATAAATTTCACATCAAGTTAGAATATATCAAACAAATTAAAACATACATAGAAAATTAGAAATAGCTATAAACATTTTCTAAAAAAAAATAGTACTAATATTTTAATAGTATGAGTTGTTTCTTTCTTGTTTCCTCTGTCGCCTAGCGCACAGCTTTCTTAAATGGAGATTCTCAAATGAAAATTAATATAAATTATCATATCATATGCCCTCTAGAAAAAATAATGATATTATTGTAATCGTTGCCTTCTGAAATGTATACGTCATGAAGGTGTTTATCGATTCTTATAAATCTTAAACTATGATAAGAAATGTTAATAAAACAATTTATGCACAAACTACCTGATTCTCTGGTGGGCGATGGATGGATCTTAGAACAACTAGTTCACTAATTTAAACCCGTTATTTCATATATATTTATTTATCATAATAATTATAAAAAATAATATAATAAATATTGTAAGTTCAAATTTTTTTCATATTAATATTATTAACAATCTAATAAAATGGTGACTGACCTGCCCAATAAAAATTCATTAATAATATACCACAAAAACAATAACAATACAATAATAACATATTTAGTGAAATTCCACAAGTGAGATTCGAGAAGATAGATGTATACGAATCATCTTATCACTACATGTGAAGGTATACAGAAAGAGTGTTTCTAAAAAAAACTCTCAGCTACATGCAGTTATTTTAGCCATAAAGAAGAAAATATGCACGTCAAAAAAATAATAATACATAATCTACTCTAAAACGATGCACAATAACTAAATATTGTAACCATCGAAACAAAGTAAAATTAAATTGAGTCAAAGGTTAAATCATGTTACTTTCAAGTTTAATGCTGTAATAAGTGACATAAGATTATTGCATTTAATTAGTTGATTGGTAATTGGTTCCATTTGCCATGGTTCATGTGACCTCGAGCAAGGGGAATAGGAAAATTGTTTTATTTTTTTTATAGTTTAAAATGAATGAGTTATTTAAAGTTAAAGAATATATTATGGTGATTATCATTTTCATGGGGGTTTTAAATTATTTTTAATCTGAAAATGGTGATTATCATTTATCTCTATTTTTAAAAAGAGTTTGAAAAGAATCAAAAGAATAATATTAACAAATTATTTTTTGACTAATGCCTTAAATAGAATTATTGATGTTTTTAGTTTTTAAAAGTTAAATTTAAAATAGTGACTAATGTTTCACGGGATCAAGGTATTTTAAATTTATTTTTCAAAAATAAATTATTTTGAGCACATTTCTAATTCAATATGTAAATTTACATGATAACTATATTAACTTAAAAAGTTGAAAAAATCATAATTAAAGTTATTTTCGTCCGTACAAACTTATGATATTTTTACCAGAAAGTGTGAAGAAACATCAATTGAATTGGAGAAAATGATCAAAATAGTCCTTAATGTATGGACTTAGATGATTTGGTCCTTCATATATGTAGCTTATGGAAAAGGTTCTTAATCTATGTTAAGAACCAATTTAGTCTTCACCCTAAATCTTAATTACACAAAAAAAATATCTGTCAAATTAAACAGAGATATGCAACCACGTGGACCTACAAAGATTTTAAACAAAATCTCTTTTTTCTTGGTTCAGTTTCAAAGAATGAAGACTCCCGCCTTTTCAACAAAAAAAACCTTTTTTCTGTAAAATCAATCGACACAATTTTTTCATTGTTGAGCGAGGTTAATCAAAGAAACTCCAAGGGATCGAGCCCCTATTATGAAAAGATTTATTTTGCTTCTAGTCGAGGCAATCCAACGGCTAGCGCCTATTTGGTATTCAAGATTTGCTGGGTTGTTAGTACTATTTTCCATCGTTTTATATAGATTCATTTTTTTCTTTTTGGTGATATGAAATCCTACTTTTTTTGTTTGGCTTTTTTCGGTTTGTGCATTCAAGAATATTTACAAATATTTATACTTTGTACACCATAACATCTAAATATTCTTGAATGCACGTGAGTGAGTTTTTGTTTAAAAATCTTTGTATGTCACGTGAGTTGCAATCTCTGTTTAATTTGACATTTTTTTTTTTGTGTGTGTAATTAGGGTTTTTAGGGTGAAATATAAAATTAATAAGTTTTAACATAGATTAAGGACCTTTTCCATAAGCTTACATATATGAGGGACAAATCAATCTAATCCATAATGGACTATTTTAATCATTTTTTCAATCGAATTGAGTAAAGAATCCAATACAAACAAAAGCCATTAATTGAATGAAGGGAAGAATTCAATGCAAACACAGCCTAAAAAATAAAGTATTCTTTTTATTATCGAAAACAGCTAGTGTGGTGTAGTTTTAGATACCTACTCAAACTTATTTAGGGGACGGTGATTCGTATCTTTTACATCTTTTAGGCAGTAATTTGCTTATTTTTTAATCTAAAAATTTACTCTCTTTCTTTTACTTTATTTTATTTATGATAGATTTTATGTCCTCCTTAAAAAAATAAAATGAAGGGTATAATTTTTAATTAGTTTGAAACAATAATTTAAAATAAATATTTATCTATGAATACACCAAGAGAAAGAAATTGTCTTTAATTTGATAAGTAAAAAGTAAAAAATTATTTAAAATATAACAAAAGGAATACTGGGTATCCTCGACTTTAGGATATATTCCTGCATGATGTGCCATACAAATTGAAATCAACGATGATATTATATTATATCAATATTATATAAATTTAAGATCCGTGGCAGCGATCGTTATACTTTAAGGATTATTATTTCAATTAGGAATAATTATGGTGATTGGTTCATCAGTCACGACTCATGTGAGTGCAAGTGGGACACCATTTGAGTTTGTCTTTTTTTTTTATCAACTCCAAAAAAAATTCATACTCAAAGGTTACAGATGATTTAAGGGTTTACTTCATTAGACTAGAGTTGATTCACATTCAACATTTAACTTTACAAAGTATTGATAGCGTAGTGAGCTTTTGATCTACTATTTGCAAAATTATGGTTTCCATATTATAATGCTAATTCTGATGAGATTTTGTAATAAGAAGCATCTAAAAATTATGGAAAAATAAATTGAAACCACTAAAAAAAAAAAGCTCAAATTTGAAGGTCATAATTACAATATTGTGACGTTCAATAACCCCCGCAATTTAGTGTTGTGAGAGTTGAATAAACCCCTGCATTAGGAGTGTCACAATTAAATAGCGGAGGGTTTCTTGCCAACTTCAGTACATTAGCAGGGGTTAACTAGCGGGGTTTTGAACCCCAATCGCATTTCAAACTAGCAGTCGAACCCCAACGATTTGTGAACTCGAGGGAGTAACAAAAAAACCACAATTAATGAATTTTAACATTAAAATTAAGTAGGAGTTAAGACCCTGCATTTATGAATATAACTTTTTATAGGCATTTGCCAGGATATTCAATTTTAGATACTAATAATAAATTAATAACTAACATGTGCATCATTGTCAAAGAACATATTAGTATTAAAATAACACTATTCAACAAATAAGTATATCAATAAACTTATATACTCTAACTCAATTTTTCAAAAAAATTAAAATTTTATTTCAACAATCACGAAAATTTCACAAAATTAAGTGAAAAAAATCTTAATACATTATACAAGAACACAACATATTTATATATTAAAAGAAGATTTTTGGGAGGATCAAATGATAAACATACATTTGATCTGCAATAAACAAGTAACAATAAGGAAGGATAAAAAAAAATAGAAAAACAACAAGTTATGGATATGAAAAAGATTTTAGAATGAAAAAAAAAATTTAATTTAACCATACAATTTTCGCAAAACTTTAATTCCACAAATTATGAAATCCACAATTAATTGAAAAAGGACATAATTATAATTTAAAAGATTATTGTTAGAAGTATCTCTTTAAATATGTTATATTTGATTTTTATAAACAAAGTGAATTAAAAAAAATTCAAAGAAAATAAGGAGATAAAAAAACAAATGAAAAGAAGTCTTTATAAAATAATTGACACACAAAACGATAGTAAAAGAAGAAGAATAAAAACAATAAATTTTACCTTTTAAAAAAAAAAAAAATCAATCAAACGTGTTTTAAAGAAAATTTTAAGCGAACAAAATACATTTTTTAAGAAAAAAACTAAATAATTACTATTGAAATATCAAATAAATACAAAAAAAAAAAATTCCTTTTTGCCAAAATAACTAAAATGGGCTAATTTTTTGTCCCTTTAAAGAAAAATTAGTAACTAGTCACAAATTCTAAACTTAATTAGTAAAAGTAATCTAACTTTAAAATATTTATTAAAATGTCAAATGGTCATATTTTAAAAATAATTTGTATCCGAACTATTATTTAATTTTTCTTTATTTCTCAAAACAGTCCAACATTAAATATATTTACTACCCATTTAAGACTTCTTCTAGAATTTAATACCATTAAATTTTATTTTCATCTTTAGAATTTTCAAATTTTTTTCTCTTTACCATTTTCACCATTATTCTCTCTCCATTGTTGGAGAAGAAACTATTATTCAAGTTTATAACCAATATGTTCAGATCTATCGATTATTCAAGAAATTCTCTCAATACATAAGATATTTTTGAAATCATCATTTATTTTGCGAGATTTCATGAGATTTTATTTTCGAATAGAAAAATTAATGTTGAATTTTTGGATTGTATGTTATTACAGATTTTCGTCATTTTTTTCGATTTTATATGAGTTTGTTAACATACTCATCAAATATTTATGCATTTTCGAAATTTTAATATTTGAAACAATCTATTTTTTATGAATTTTGTTTTCAATATTTGAGATTTTTAGTAGATTGTTCATTTGTAGTCCATCCACATAAGCAAATTCATACATAATATATTGTTTATTTTTTTGTAATATTCATATTTAAGATTTTAAATTTTGCTTATAGGTTTAAATTAATTCACAAATAAACACGATTCAGATTTGAATTTGGTGAAATGAATTGGAAAAAAGGAACATAGGTTGGCGAAATTTGTATCATTTTCAGAATAGTATTCATATTAATTTTTGTTTGTTTCAATTATTTTTTTCCTTTTACTCATCAATTTGTTTTTATTAAGAACATTGTATTTCCTCTTTTTTCTTTGTCAGTCGTTCAAAATACGTATCTCCATATGAATTTTGTATTTCTTCAAGCTAGATGTATCATTATTTTTTACAGTCAATTTGTATTTTTTAATAATTTGTATTCTGATTATATCATTTTCAGCTATGTAATGCTATCTCATATGAAATTTGTATTTCCTTAAACCATATATGTATCCTTGTTTTTCCAACAGCTAATTTGTATTATTTTTAGAATATTGTTCCTGATTATATTATTTTACTATGTATGTTATTTGTTTTTCAGTAACTTGTATTCCTTATTGTCTTTCATAGTCAATTTGTATTTTTATTTTTTTATAATATTATATCCTTCTCAACAGATTTAATTATTTCCACCAAGTATGCTATTTTCCCCCAAAAATCTTGTACCCTTATAAATCATATTCATATATATTAAGATACTGTACATAATAATATGGCAATTCAAGTAAATACATTTTGATCACCGAACAATACGATTTGTAGTTTGAAAGAAAAAAATCAATCTTATTTGATATGTAAAAGTGAGCACATACATTTGTAAAAAATATTGGTATAAATTATAATCGAAAACATAACAAAGGCAAAAGTTGATCTAATAGAATGAAAAAGGATTTTTTTTTTTGAAATTGTAAATGATGAGAATTTTAAGTGATATGTTCCTTTTCTAAAAATATTATCTCACTTTTTCAACATCTATTTTTTTGTATTTTAATATATTATTATACAATATTCCTAAATGAAACTAGAATAAATAGAAATACAAATAAAATACATATTGAAATGAATACGGAATACAAGATTTTCGAAGATACATAAATACACATGAAAAAAATATAATGAATAACAAATATGTTTCTTATAAAATATAGATTCATTTGCATAACCTATTGGAATGAAATACAAACTATTAAAAAAGAAGCTTTAAGATTCTGAGAAAAAAAAAAATAAAGTTTGAGTTTTATTTGAAAATAAAACTGATGAGAAAATTAAGTAGATCTTTGTCTTTTTTTGAAAATAGCTTCTTGTGGCTCTTGATTTTTCTCCTTTTATTATTAAGATAATTATATTCTTTAAATAAAAATAAATAATAAAAACATAATATAAAATACATAACAAATTAAAATTTTAAAATATTTTTTACTAAATATTGAAAGTATTGCTAATAAGCCCTCTTAATATTAAAATATTACATATTTGAAAAAATTCCTCAATTAATCTATAGATTATCAATGATGTGTCATATTTTTTTTTAATTCCTAATAAACGTGCATGGGAATATAGCCCAAGTTTAAATCTCAGGTCCATTTACCAAACTAACTGGCCCAAAAGCATCCCGGTCCCACTATTTTAACATGTATAGCAATGTACCTATATTATATGAATATAGTAGGAGTGGATTATAATTGTAAAATTATTTCGATCGATTAAATTTGGTTCTTTAATTTCGCTTCTTTGATTTGGTGTTAGTGTTATTTTTTCGAAAAGTTTGGTTTGGTGTTCGGTGTAAGGTATATCAATTTATGGGCATTCTTTTAATTAAAAATTAAAATTCAATCAACAATTAATTCATCATGAGGCAAATCAAAGTAACATCAAATGTACAATTCAATAGTTTAACTGAAATATTCATTTTTAAGAGAAACTCAAACATATTTCTATCAAGGTACATTATGTAAAGGAACCATCTTCATACTATTTTTTTTGAATAATTGTTTGGAGGCACATGTTCTAGATAAAGACAAATATAGTATTTAGTTAGCACATAAGGGGTCGTTTGGTAGAGTGTATAAGAATATATGCAAAAATAGGGTGCAAAGTAATGCTTGCAGTAGTAGTGCTTTGCATTATTAATACTTGCATTAGGTTAATGCAAGCATTATTTTATACATTGTTTGGTTTGATGGTATTAGAAATAAATAAATCTTGTATAATTTCTATTTGAAAATATATGTTTACAAAATACCTTCACACTTTATTTATTTTTACACTTTCTTGGCAAAGTTGCAACAAAAGTCATTTGCTAAAATCATTAACTCCTCTTCTTCTTCTTTTAATGTTTTTTTCAAATATATATTAATAGTTTTACTATTTGAGTCAAAATATTTTTGTGAAAGTTGGAAAGAATTTTTTTTTTATCAAATTTATCGCCACAAATAGTAATTTTTCTTATTCAAATTATGTTTGAAATTAGATTTATTTGTTTTTAACAAAAAATATATTTAAGAGGTCATAAAGTCTATTAAAACACCAAATAAATTAAAAGACATAGAAAAAATATGAAAATAAAAGCACATGACAACTAAAGAAAAATTAAAAAGAAAAGAAAATGTTTAGGTAAATGTTTAAAAAGGCTTTGAGGATAGTTTTGTAATTATTTAATCTAATGCAAAGTTTAAATATAATGCATTGCATAATATTTTTATAAAAAAATTGGTGTTGAAAAATTTACCCCTCCACAAATATGGTGGAAAGGATATAAAAAAAAAATATTTAAAGCCAATTGTGTCTGTTAATAATGTTAATACATGCATTAGAACCCTTGCATTACTAATGCATAGAAATAGATGGTATTAGTAATAGCACTTTGAATACACAATAGAGGTAATTACTAAATGCATGCATTAGTTATGCATAGGTTAGACAAGTGTAACCAACAAGGTACTACTAATACATCAAGTTAATGCATGCTTATTTTCCTACTCTAATCAAGCTCTAGACCAACGACCCCTAAGTGTACGCACATAAGTGCTGTGACACGTTTATAAATTATAAATTCAAACGACTTTCTATTGTTGATAAATTCCTATAATCTAATCAAACACCATACAGCGTTATATTTTAATGGTAGCAAAATATATATTTATGTACGATACACCAGTATGAAAATTAACATTTTTCCTAAAAAGTAAATGTTAAAAAGCTTCTAAATATAAACAAAATTTATATAACTTCCAAACAGAATTATACTACAAGCTGATTTTATTTGGATAAAAAGCCCAAGGCATAGATACTTCCTTCCGTTTGTACCATGTGCATTATAGCTTGCCACCCGTTATCGATCCACAAGCAGCTCACCCGCATAACCCGGATAGGCCCCTTTACCGTACAAGACCGGCGCAAGCCGAAGCCGCCTCTAACGGGGCTCAGCCGGGCCTTGGTAGTAACCTTTCGTACGGGTCGTTACTACTACTCCAGCCAACAGACTCGCTTAATAATTTAACAACCATGCCATCGCGCACCCAACGTCAACCGTTTGGTGGCAACGCAACCGGCTCGGCTTGGGCCGCGTAAATAGGTTGGTGAAACGGCCACGCGCATTGACCCGGAATTGAGTCGCCTGAATTACCCACCATGATGAAAACGGATCTTTTCCTGACCCGACCCGTGATACCCGCAATTGCCGCATGCAGAAGCCTTCACTGCAACATCTTGAGCTGTTAGAACTAAATTAACATTCACCTTTTCTCGAGTGAGCCAATTCTGGATATTTTCGGCATTTTTTTTAGGGTTTTTCCAATGGAACAATTTTCGTCTGTGAATTGATTGGATAGAACTAAACGGTCTCTTTTTTACCCGCTTTTTGTCAAGTAGGTTTAATAGTTCGCCACCATTTTGTAAGCGGTTGGTGGTTTTAAGCAACGTGACGAAATTTTACTAGGAGAATTTTAGAGATCGAGAGAAAATCAAACAATAAATAGATGTTTTGGGCAGGTGAAAATTTTCCGTACCAAATAATTGATATTTTTAGCTCACTTCTAATAAATCGCCATTTATGGTAGCGTAAGACTCATTGGAGGTGGTTGTATAGTGAAAACAAGTTTCTTGTTTGCTAAGTAATGTTGGAGCAAGCTGAAGAAAGAACAGAAAAGAAGTGGATAAGAAGTTTTATGGAATAATCAAGAAACACATTTTGAGAAATGTTTATAGAAATAAAATGAAGTTTATTTCTTTAAAAAAAGTTGGATTATGAATTTGGATTAGGTATCGGGAGTGAGTAAGGAGGGTATATATAGATGATGAGATGCATGAATATGTTTGTAAGTAGGGGTTTCCAATCTTCATATTGTAAGCTATGAGGAGAAAGATTATGAATTTGCTCTCACTTGGTTATATAATAAATAATACATAATTGGGAAGCGGCAATAATTTAAATAATGACTCATTCATTTATTAATTTCAATTTTATTTTAATCAGTTCAAAGATTCAATTCAATCCGACTTATTTGACACGTCTGAATGGTGGATAAAGTAATCCAAATGTTGCAAAGAGTTGATTGGTAGTGTGTCAAGTGGGCAATGAGCATGTGTTCCAAGCTCTTCCCAAGAAAAGTCGACGTAATTTTTCAATTCTTTAGTAGTAATCTCAAAGATCAATGTTTTAAATATAGATTTAAGTTCAGCCTCCTTATTTTAATTATTAATTCCAAGGAGCTTTTGGTTTTTAAAATGCATGTAGTTGAGCATGCTGACGTTATGCAGCAGTATTAAACAATTGTCTTAATTAAGAAACCTAAATATGTAGCATATACTCGCGTCCGTTTCAAATTTCAAGTAACGCTTTATTTAAAAACATGTACCTTGAATAACATTAATCATGAAAGTATTTCGAGGATATAAGTTTGTAGTCTTCAAAGACACTAATTTGAAAAGTCTTAAATTCTAAAATGACAAATAATTTGAGATAATTATAATTTTAAAAATTATAACAATAATTTGGGCCAGGAGTATAATCACAGAGGTAATAATTAATATGAGCTACGCATTTCTTAATTAAAGCTTTTTTAGATTAAGATTAGCAAGGAGGCGGTGGACGCTTGGAGTTGGCTTATGGTGACGGGGATATGCGTCTTGAATCTTGATATAATGCTTTTGGGAAACTCAAAAATAACTAAATGAAAATTGGATAGATAAACATCAATTTCTGTTTAATTTTACTAGTAGCATTTTGATTTATAAGATTTTAGTTTAAACTAATTTTTAAAAATTTAGTTAGTAAATCTATACAAAAATAATAGTAGTAAAGTTATAATTTTTTCTCATATAATTTTAATGGTCGGAGTCTATACATCACGGTAAAATAAAAAATGAGCATAAGCTTTTTACGTCAGACAATTTAGAATTAGGAAGTTCTTGAAAAAAATTTAAATGAAAAAAACTTTCATTAACTAAAAGAAATGAAGTTAAAATTACGTATTTCGCACTCGATTTTAATGCAAGTATGTTTGGGGAGCACATCCCTGAAAAAACTATTGTTCATGCAAATAACGAACTTTTTTTATTAAATTACCTTTAATTAAATTCATAAAACTTTATAATAATAGTTTCGATAGTAAATTAAGTACTACTCAGCTACTACAAAACTTTTTTCCTAAGCAAACTTTTGTTGCTCAAGCTAAATTGTAAATCCCGACAAATAAATAGTTTGTTTTCCTTTTTTCCAATGTAAAAAAATTTTTTTGTCAGAAATTTGATCAGAATGATATTTTATTTATGTTATTTTACATTTTAAAACATTTTTTTCCTTTTAAAAACTTTAATACGACTTTAACTAAAATAAAAAAATTAATTTATTTTAAATAAAGAATATATTATCATATTTTTTATGAATTTTGGCCAGGAATTTAAAATCTAATAGTATCTTTTTTTAATTTTAAATAAATTTGATTCTTGTTTTTCATTTTTTAGCAAAAGGTATTAAAACTTAAAAGGGTAAAATATTTTTAAAAAGTAAATTCATAGAAAAAAATCTCATTGCTGGCCAAAAGTTTTTGACCAGCAATTTTCTTGTCCATTAACACTTCCCTTTCAAATACTGTAAAAGGTTACAATAAGGCATGCAAAATGCACTGAATGTGGAGCATTATGGGCATCCTTTATTTTGTGGGGAGGATAAATTATTGAATTATGGGTCGTTGGCAAGGCCATACCACAACAATTTTCGATAATTATTGGACCAATGCATGCAATGTACCTTCAGCTATATAGCATCGTGCTACGTATATAATAACGCTCAATTTAATTATGTACTTCATTATTTCCAGTATTATTAATTTAATTGAATTTGTGGTACGTTAGCATGTCAATTTAGATCTCTCTCTTTTCGTTAATTAATAATACATGCATTCACGCCGTTCCTAAGATTTTGTTTTGCTGATTATTCGCCCTCTGCCAAGGAGCTCCCTTTGTTTGCTAAACTTGATAATTCGAATTATGATATCTTTGAATTGAAAGTAAAAAATGTTTATCATCTGAACAACTCTCTCTTAATTATCTACCCAAATTTATCTTTAATTTTCCAATGCATGTATATGTAATATTTGAGTTAACTAATCACCTTGTTTGGTTCTATTAAATTTTTCAACATTTAATTTCATCAAGATCCTTGCATGTAGTCAAATTTTTGATAGGAATCATGAAACTAACTACGATGCATAACTTTTCTCTTCAAATTCTTCGATTATGTCAACCAATATTTGCATATTGCAATAAAGTTATATGTAACACGTATATTATTGGCCACCTACGCTTAGGGATTACTAAAACTCCTGTAATATATTGAATTAAATAGCGATATTATTGAGACACTTTGAAATCGGGATTTACGTTAAATTAAGGTTAAAGTACAGATTTCCCTTATAATTACTATATTTTGTGCTGTAAGTATCGGTATTTCATTATTTTTAATAAGAATAAATATTATAAATAGATTGACGGTAATAAAGCCATATATTTACTATCCACGTTATGTTTTGTTCCAATTGAAAGGCAACAGACAGCATTGATTAGTATACCAACACCCGAAACCTCTCTATGACACGCAACTGTGGTTTCTTCGAACTAGTAATTAGATTTATAGCATAGTCATTGAACTTTTTCCCATTTTTTTATCCCCCTGTTACAAATAAGAAATATGCATTACTTTCTCCCGTTTTAATTTAATGTGGTTCTTTTTGTTTCTTGAAAATCAATTAGATTAATCTTTGGATATAGAATTAATCCTTCATTTTAAAACTAAATGTGTAGATATTGATTAAGAAAAAAATTTGCAAAAAACACAGTGTTTTATAAGTTGTAATTATTCTTAATGTCAATACGATAACAGATATATTGTATATTTAAAATTAGATCCACATTATATAATTTAAAAATGGTGGCGCTATGTTTTTTGTAGGCCATAGAATTTCACACTCCTTACATTTTAGTTTAATATATAAGTTTGATTGAGCATGAACTTTTAAAAAAATAAAAAATTAAAGAGAGACTTTGAATTTTCTCATCTTAGATTTTAATGCGTAGAAAACGTTAGCATTTAAAAAACTTACTAAATGTAAAAAAAATAAACAAAAAAAAAATAAATAAGACATCTTAAAATTACAAACCAAAAGAGTGGCATGTTGAATACCGCCACTTTTCAAAAGTCTTGTTAAAAATATATAAAAAAAATTCCTTTCACTATAAATTAATAATCTAGAGAAATCGAAATAATTGAAGATCGTGTTCCAATATCTCGTAGACGAAAAGGTTTACTACTTTGTAAGATTATGACCCGATCAATAGCCATTTAGAGGAAAATATGTAAAACTGGCTTGGGCAGCTATATACTGCTTAGGTACTTGTCCCATCTTATCTAACTCCTCTTAATTTATTTAATCTTAAAAAAAAAATAAAAAAAAGAATAAAAAAAAAAAAAAAAAAAAAAAGAAAAAAAAAAAAAAGAAATATGTATAAAAAGTAAAAAAAAACAAGTCACACCTACACATGTGGCTAGTGTAGTAGATGTGTTTAATCAAACTTGAATGTCAAAACATATGATGAATATGAGTTACTCGCATAATAGTTTGTCAGCTGTTATCTTCACTTTCTATATGAACTTTCTAATTATGATAATAAAATCCATAAAAAGATAAATATTAGTTCGTGTGTAATAATCAGATTGTTTTGTGAAGAATTTTTTGGTTGGTAATACTAATCTCAAATGGGCTTGACACCCATAATGTAAAATTGAAAAATAAATATATCATATGAAAGGAACATCAGACAGAAATAGATTTTAAGGTTAATAACATTTATAGCGTAGAGATCTCAAATTATATGATTTCTTAATATAACCTTTGAAAAGCGTCATATTCTATCTTGTAAAGATAGATACAATTAAGAATCTTTGTATGTTTAACTCTTTTCGAACTCTACTAAATATATTATTATCGTTAGATCTACATTATTTTTATTTTATATATCTACTCTATGAAAGGTCAGGGTCGTGAGGGCCTCTTTGCGTAGTCAAATGAAAAAGATGTTATTAATGCCATGCATATCCAAATCTTACGTAGGAAATGAAATTTGGAAAAATCGACAAGGAGGCCACTCGTGCAGTCTAGCGTATCTAAGCAATGGATTATATTTTATAGAATAATGTTTGCTAGGCACGAAAGAAACAACAGGAAATTTCATTGGAAAAAAAATCTCTCTTTATCTTAAGGTAGAGACAGAAATAACAAACTTGATTTGATTCGACCACAGATTTAAGCCATTACAAGTGGAGAAGACAACTCAGAA